>WWET01004289.1:89291-101688 GCA_011038615.1 Limnodynastes dumerilii
CGCTCTGTCCCAGCGATCTGCTGTTTACACTTGTAACGATATCAGCTTGTTGTCTGAATTATACTACTAGCCGAAGATCATTATATACACTTGACACTTTAATAATGTGAATGTAATTAGGCACAAGTCACTTTACCTAAGCTGCTATAAAGAAGTTAAATTCACTTGTGTAGCACAGCGGTATAGAGGCACAAGTCACTTTAATAGCGCACAATGCAGTAGCCCAGTTTACTTTAATAGCGCGGTGGCATAGAGGCACAAGTCATTTTAATAGCGCACAATGCAGAGGCACAGTTCACTTTAATAGCATACAATGCAGAGACACAGTTCACTTTAAGAACACTGCTAAACTTAGCACAAGTCACTCTAGCAGCGCAACAGTGCAGAAGCATAGCACTGTTAATAGCGTTGTTGAATTCAAAGCATACGTCACGTTAGTAGCGCAAGAATGTAGAGGCACAGTACTCTTTAATAGCGTTGTTGAACTTTAAGCGCTAGTCACTTTGGTAGTGCAAGAATGTCTCGGTGTGCTATATGCAACAATGGGCCGGATTCAGAGCTCCGGCCGCAATGCAATTGAGGCCGGAGTTCTGCGAAAAGTGCTACTGCGCATGCGCAGTAATTTTGGAACGTAATATACCTTACTTCTTGCAACGTAGATTGCGTACACGCAGTTTTAAAGAACGTGTGTACGCAATCTACGTTGCAAGAAGTAACGTAGATTACGTTCCAAAATTACTGCGCATGCGCAGTAGCACTTTTCGCAGAACTCCGGCCTTAATTGCATTGCGGCCGGAGCTCTGAATCCGGCCCATAGTGTTTTGTTCATGTCATATAATAAATCACTGTTGTATTTTTATAACTGCGTTTATCTGAGTGATTAAACGATCCCTAGGAGATACCGGGTAAGCTTCTCTGGCATAATAATTGGGCCAGGTGAATGTGGTATCCTCACAGTATGGGGAGACTGCTGGAATATACATATACCCCTAAACAGGGGCTCAGGAGGGATGCAGTATCTGCTGAGAAAATGTGGTTTCCAAAATAGAGACAGCCGAAAGCTCATATTCATCTGTTTCTATTTTGAAAATAGCACTAACAGCACTTTTTTTTTTACAATTATTTGTTTATTTTACATGTATTATTTATTTTTTAAGTTTAAATATAATTTTAAAAAAACACACTTTTTTTTTAATTAATTTTATTCTTTTTAACTTTCCACCCATAGGTTTATTCCAGCAGTCTCCCCCATACATTCCCCCCTTTTCCTCCCCCTTATAACAGCTATTAGGGGGAGGAAAAGAGGGGTATATGGGGACATCGCTGGAATACTTACCCCTGGAATACTTTACGTCGGGAGCATAGTGTAAAACTCCGCTCCCAGGCTTTGTAAATATAACAAACCGCCGGCCCGCTCTGAAAAGAACAGGCCGGCAGGGTGATGCGTTATGTACATGCATCACCATGGAAACTGTAGTTTTCTATGGCGACGCATGGTTTGTAAATATCAAAAACTTCATTTTCCTGCGATAATGCCCGTTTTCACATGAAAACGGGCATTATCACAGGAAAATTATCTTTATAAATAGACCCCTAGTCTGCTTATATTTAGGTACATTATTAAGTATGAATCAGGGCAGTGGCGGAAGTACCGGAGGCAATGGAAGCGCTCGCCTCCGGGCGATAGCCCGGAGGTGGGCACTTCTTCACTCCATTTACAATAAATGGAGTCCATTGCCTCCTGCTCCCTCCTGCCCGGTCAGCGGTTCCCCGAATCCCTCAGAGTCAGAGTCTGTCTCGTACTCTGACACTGACTTCTGTCAGTAAGGCCCCGCCGCTGCAGAGCTGGCTCCAATACACAGCCGCCCGCAGCTCTATTCACATGACGCCAGCGTGACCTAAGGTCACGCTGACGTCATACATTAGCAGAGCGTGCGCGCGCCGCGGAGGAGCGTTCTAGAAGGCAGCAAGACGGCAAAGGTAAGATGGAGCCGACTCCAAGGGCAGTTGGGGAACGGGGATTTGGAGGGCCGCAGTGCGCACAGAGGCAGCAGCTGAAGCACATATGGGCAAAAAGACTGGACACCAAGAGGAGGCAAAAAGACTGGACACCAAGAGGAGGCAAAAAGACTGGACACCAAGAGGAGGCAAAAAGACTGGACACCAAGAGGAGGCAAAAAGACTGGACACCAAGAGGAGGCAAAAAGACTGGACACCAAGAGGAGGCAAAAAGACTGGACACCAAGAGGAGGCAAAAAGACTGGACACCAAGAGGAGGCAAAAAGACTGGACACCAAGAGGAGGCAAAAAGACTGGACACCAAGAGGGGGCAAAAAGACTGGACACCAAGAGGAGGCAAAAAGACTGGACACCAAGAGGAGGCAAAAAGACTGGACACCAAGAGGAGGCAAAAAGACTGGACACCAAGAGGAGGCAAAAAGACTGGACACCAAGAGGAGGCAAAAAGACTGGACACCAAGAGGAGGCAAAAAGACTGGACACCAAGAGGAGGCAAAAAGACTGGACACCAAGAGGAGGCAAAAAGACTGGACACCAAGAGGAGGCAAAAAGACTGGACACCAAGAGGGGGCAAAAAGACTGGACACCAAGAGGAGGCAAAAAGACTGGACACCAAGAGGAGGCAAAAAGACTGGACACCAAGAGGAGGCAAAAAGACTGGACACCAAGAGGAGGCAAAAAGACTGGACACCAAGAGGAGGCATGTTGGGATCAATATCATTTGAGCATCAAATTCAACATTCTTTTAACCACAATAGCCTTCTAGTGTCATAGGGCCTGATCCAGACCTACGCTGGCTGGCGTTAAGACGCCAGCCAGCAGCGTAAGATTGGCTTAAAAGTCAATCTGCGCATGCGCCAGGCAGATGTTGCCCGGCATCGCTACGGCAACACCTGATCATGGATCGGGGGCCCGTAGCAGCTCCGTAGTAATGCTGGAGGGGGCGTCCCTCAGCGTTACTACGTTCACGTTAGTGTAGGGAGGCGGTGGAGGGAGGGTAATGAGGCTGGGAGGGCAGCGTTATCGTAGTAACGCCGCCGTCCCTGCGTATTTATACTCCATTACGCTGGCTGAAGTTAGTGTAGCTTTCAGCCGGCGTAAGGGAGTGTAAATACGCTCCAAGCAGGGAGAGTGTTGGGGGAGTAAGCTGCTGTTACGCTGAGTGTTAGAACGCTCAGTGTAACAGCGTAGGTCTGGATCAGGCCCATAGAGAGCAAAATACATATTTGTAACCACAATACAAAGAAAGCCAAGGCTTAAAGTTCATACCTACCATGCCGCTGCCAATCAAATCTGCATCACAGCTGCTGGTGAGAAGCCCATCGATATCCCGAAGTGATGGCCAACCAGCATCAGCAATCATGGCAGCCCAAGAAAACAGCTGGTACACAAGAGCCATGTTGTCAGTGTCCATAGAAATCATCACCTAGTCCTTTAAATACATACTCCATCTGTTGTCTCTAGGTTTCTAAGAACTCCCTCATGTCTCCCCAGTTTCCAATAATCCCCCTCATGTCTCACCAGCTTCCAATATTCCCAATCATGTCTCACCAGCTTCCAATTATCCCCTCATGTTATTCCAGCCTCCCAATAATCCCCCTCATGTCTCCCCTCAGCCTCCCAAAAATTGGCCCTCATGGCTCCCCAGCCTCCAAATAATCCCCCTCATGTCGCCCCTCAGCCTCCAAATAATCCCCCTTATGTCGCCCCTCAGCCTCCAAACAACCCCCTCATGTTTCCCCAGCCTCCAAATAATCCCCCTCATGTCTCCCCTGCCTCCAAATAATCCCCCTCATGTCTCCCCAGCCTTCAAATAATCCCCCTCATGTCTCCCCAACCTTCAAATAATCCCCCTCATTTCTCCCCAGCCTTCAGCCTTAGTGCAGCCCCTCATATAGTTTCAGTCCTCAGTGCAGCCCCCTCATATAGGTTCAGTCCTTAGTGCAGTCCCTCATATAGATTCAGTCCTTAGTGTAGCCCCTCATTTAGATTTAGTCCTTAGTGCAGCCCCCTCATATAGTTTCAGTCCTTAGTGTAGCCTGTCATATATTTTCAGTCCTTAGTGTAGTCCCTCATAGTTTAAGTCCTTAGTGCAGCCCCTTCATATAGTTTAAGTCCTTAGTGTAGCCCCTCATATAGTTTCAGTCCTTATTACAGCCCCTTATATAGTTTCAGTCCTTAGTGCAGCCCCCTCATATAGTTTCAGTCCTTAGTGCAGCCCCTCATATAGTTTCAGTCCTTAGTGCAGCCCTTCATATAGTTTAAGTCCCTAGTGCAGCCCCCAATTGCAGCCAAATCCACTTACCCGCTCCTTGGCCTCACCTCGCTCACATCCGCGGCGCGCTCTCTGCATTATAAGTGATGCTGGCGCGACCTTGTGGTCACGTCAGCATCTGTATTCACCGCACGCACCACCGCTTGCATCCGCTGTGACTCCAGGAAAAGGAGTTCGATGAAGCCCTGATCTTGACTGTGAGTTTTGTAGGACTCATGCCCTAAGGCTCCGATTGCGCCCATATCCGCTGGGTGCCATCGGAACCCAGGGCACGAGCCCTACAAAACCCACGCTAATTACGCCTCTGTTCCCATGGAAATAGAAGGTTCCTTCCCGCTCGCCATTTCTCATGGCAAAAAATACGCTGTCTGAAGCTATGGCCTGTGAAGACGATTACCTGGCCCCTGTAAAAACTTTTCCCATATTCTGTCCTGCAGGTTATCAACAGCTATTGGACATACTTTTACCACTGGTGTGTGTTTCCTATTAGATTTGTGTGGTGTCTCAGTGAGAAGCAGGAGAAAAAATGGTTGTATTCTTCTGCTGTTCTTCATGATCTGGTAGGTAACTTTACGGTGTGATGGTTGTGTTTGTTGTGTAGGGCGCCTTTACCCACCCATTACAGTGATGTCCTTTGTCATTATTCACTCCTTTCCTATGCATATATCTGTATGGCCGTATGATGTCACACCTGATGAGTTGCTTTTCTACCCTAAACAGTGTTCAGTGCTGAGGAGGACATGAAGGGCTGTGTTCACATCTACAAGTGAAATCTGTTTGCACCATAATCACCCGTCCTGCCCCTAACCTGCTCCCCATTTTTAGGTTCCTTATGGCACTTAAGAGTGCCATAGGGCTACGTTATGTAACTGTGCATATTCTCCTTCTTAAGAAGGAGACTCTAAAGAAAGTCTTACTCTTAGTAAGTGTGACTACGCATGCCTCATATGGGTCATAAAAGTAATATGGGGAAACTCCACACCTAAGAAGCAGCATCTTCTAGTTGTAATTTTTAATACTTATCTCTCCTTTAATTACACCTTATTTCTTTTACACTTGTATTCTTGGTATGTGTTAACCTTTCACTGTATTTTATTGCTTGCAGTCACATCTATCGCTGAAAGCTCATTTACATTCCTTTTCAAAAAGCATAAAGAGAAACATTAACCTAAAATTGGTAATTACAACTGAAGACTAAAGTAAAGCTACCAGAAAAAAACGTGTCTAAGTACATGCTAAAATATGTTTGTCTGAATTGTCTTTATATTGTACCGTGCTGTGTTATCGTTACACTTATGGATGTATAAGTTTATAAACTACAGGGATAAAAATGTGTATGCTATATTAATCTTTAGTAAGATGTATGCCTACTGAACTTGTCAGAAGTGTGTAACAAATAAAATAAAGACTGTTGTTGTGTGTATTATATACTCTAGAATTGTATCTAAATGTATAGTTATACATTATAGTTATATGTTAATTTGTTGTGTGTTGTTACAAATAAAGTTGACACCAAATCCAAGCATCATCTAAACTAAACATCTAAATTTTCTTTAAACATATTAACACCTTTATTTTTTAAGATTTTATTAATTCAAATATTTAATTATAAATGTCTTAGTAATTTCCAAAAAAAGTTGAAGTTATTGAAATCATCTTGGTAAGTAAAACATAGACGTTTAAATAATTATAAAAAATATACATAAAATTATGAACACCAAAGACAATCGCAGTTCCAACCTGTCATAAAAAAAAATATGTAGATAAATCCATGGTTTGTTATTCTAATAAAGAAGTTGCGGCACCTTCTCAAGTATAGCGGATAATGTTTTTTAGTAAGATGTATGCCTATTTAACTTGTCAGAAGTGGATAACAAATAAAATAAAGACTACTGTTGTGTGTATTATATAATCTAGAATTGTGTCTAAATGCATTGTTATATGTTATTGTTATATGTTAATTTGTTGTGTGTTGACATAAATAAAGTTGACACCAAATCCAGGCATCATCTAAGTTAAACGTCTATATTTATCTTTAAGCAAATTCACACCTTTATTTTTTTAACATTTTATTGAGAAAAATGATTAACCATTAATCTCGTAATTTGCAAAAAAAAAAGGTTCATATTTATTCATAAGGTTAAAATTATTGAAATTATAAAAAACATAGAAATTTAAATAATTATAAAGAATATACATAAAATTATGAATACAACAACACCAAAGACAATATTAATTCCAAGCTGTGATAAAAAATATATAGATAAATCCATGGTTTGTTACTCCAATAAAGAAGGTGCGGCACCTTCCCAGGCAAAGCAGATAATGTTCTGACAACATTCCAGGTCTAGTTTTTCCAAATTTCACATGTATAGTCCACATGTATCGTCCACATTAATGTTAAAAGAAAGGTCCATCCAATTTTTCCAAAAGCGATGTGCAAAGTTGTGGATTACTAGTCTGTCATCTAACGTAATTATTCATTACACTAATAACAACGGTCTCATCATTTGCAAACACAACCATGTCCTTTATCATAAGTTATATGAAAAGAGGAGAAGTTATATAACAGCTTATTACATTCTGGGCTGCGGCGATGCATTGCATGACCTTAGTGTGCGGTTCAAGCTAAAGTAATAAACTAAAACAATTAAAATTAGCAGACGTTTAAAAATGTTAGTCAATAATACAAAAATTACAGTTTCAAATTACAATAGAGTCAATAGAGATGAAGTTGGTCCTGGCAACGCTTTGTGATCGAAGCAAGGGAATCCAATCAGCTTTGTGTCTCATCCCTGCATGGTGGCTACTGTTTCCACCAGTACGTCAAAACGGTGCATCACATCTGAAATATAAAACACGTGGGTTTTTTATATCATCGATTAAAAAATTTGTGTCTAAATATATACTCAGTGTTTCAGATCGTGCCTCAGGTGAAAACCCTTGTTCTATTTCACTGCAGATATCTAAAGAGAGGAAAATAAATTAGACATAAATGTAGGTTTTCATGTTTGTTAGATGAATAAAAAACAATCAATATACTTATTGGATTGGTGACAGGGGACATTAATATATAATACTATTATTACCAGAAAAGGTGTTTAGGTTAATTAAAAAAGATTTAACAAAAGGAAAAAAACATACTATTTGAATGTCATTGAATGGAATATCACTATGCTATATATACCCTTATAATACATCTCTGTCTGCTTTCAGTAAGCAGTGCATGCATTTAGCATTCTATCCTGGTACCATTGCTGATGGAGGAGCGGGAACCGTAAGGGAATCTGCTATGTAGAAAGGAGTGGTGTGTAAATAGTGAGGGGGTGTGCTAAGCATTCTATCCAGTCTACATTTCAAGTGATCATTTAAGTGCCACTCCCCACCCCACCAATTACATTTAAAAATAATACTTTTATTGTCAGGAAGTGTTTAAGTTATTTAAAAATAATTTCACAAAAGAGAAAAAAGACATACTATAACAATATATTTTAATAAAAGAGAAGCGGAGGGTTAATAGTTTAGCCCAAGCAAAAGTAAACTCCCTGCATGTGGTTGGGCCGGATTGTGTCATAATCGTTCATTGGTACAGTGGGAGTGGGAGGAGCTGGGGCATCTGTGTTTGACAAAAACCAGTCTGGACCCTAAGATTGCCTCTTTTCTCCTTCTGGATTCACTCAACCTGTGTCACAGTCTCCGGTTGTCTGAAAAAGATAAGTATTTTGTGGTTTGATAAATCTATACACCTCATTACAGCTCATTTCATTCACTCACAAAGCATCACTACACATCCTCACACACTTACACACACATATTTACCCAGCCAGCACCCCTAAATCAAATCGGCATCACTATATCCGGCCCCGTTATGATTGCACTCATGAACCATATCCTTACTGGCACCCACTGCATAACCCCCCTGCACACAGGTACACCCGACCTGACATTGCTGTCATAGTCCAGAACACTCCGTCAGGCCCAGGGCCAACCCCCACTCAAGGTCATCCTTTCCTCATCGCCAGTCCTCCTTCCGCTGCCCTAGGCAACCCACCACCAGATCTGGTAGGGAAGAAAAAGAACAAAAGAGAGGATCGGAGCTCCAAACAAACATTATATAACACTATGTGTAAGCACATACATAAAAAGAATTTTTAGTTTACAATATAGCTATATTGGGTTAAGCTCACCTGCCCCGCGTCAAGGCACCTCCTGTAGGTGAGTCCCTATCCATTTACTATATGTGTACTCAGGAGGTCTGTATTAAGACACTCCTGCATTTGAACAGTGTGCAGCAGCCATTTTGGGAAGGGGTCAGACTCCCAATCAAAACTAGAAACAGTAACACGAAAACATAGGCTGCGCTTCTAATTCAATATATGAAATGTGTTCAAGTGTATATATAAATGAAGAGGTGCAGCCAAGGACCAAAGTGACCACTGTGTAACTACAAGGAACAAAAGAGAGGTCTGGAATGACAATGGTAATGACTAATAATATGTGAAGATGGGCAGATAAATAGACATAGAACAAAGAAGATGGTGTAGGAAATAAAGCGCACCTAAAATTCCAGCAGCGTTACCTAAATATCTAGAGATGTCTCTAATCTCTAAAAATGGGGGTTAATAGGGTACAAGATGTGATAAAAAGGTCACAGCGCTGGAAAACTCATAGGGATCGGAGTGCCAGTAAATAAATAAATGAATATATATTGTGCATAATATTCACACATACTAAAACATATTAAAATGGTCAAACTTATTAAAATAGTCCATAAACTCCTTCCGTTTGGATGATGCTTTTAAGTGATGCTTTAAGTGGACTTTTCCAATAATAGCACGCATGTAAAAAATTGAAAAAACATTTATTAGTTTCATACAATAAAAACTAGGTTTAAAACGGAACTTCAAACGTCCTACCAGGGAAGGCTGGAAAGCCCGACCACCGATGGCTGCCGCAGTGATGTAATGCCCGGGAACGGTGTGCACTCGTGGTCCTGCTGACGGGTCCCCTGGAGTGACGTCCAAGTAAGATGTGGCCGGTCCGACTGACGCGTTTCAAGCTGTACTCAGCTCTTCTTCAAAAGTCATAGACCGGCTTACAAAGTGTCTCTGTTTATATAGCGTGCTCTGATGACGTGGGCCAGTGCTCCGGTGATGTAAGCCAATGGAGTTCCATGCAATTTGAACCGCCTCATTACTTTTAAAACCTCATTTCTAATTTCTAATACTGGCACTCCAAGTATACAAGGTTACAAAGTATGCTGATACAGTGTTGCAGAATTGCCTGTGCACACTGCATCGTACATAGTGCGGATTGAGACATGATATTTGACATTAATAAAAACGAATGATAAAAAATGAATTATAAACAACGGATGGTAAAAAACCAAAAGTGTATGTGTGTTTATTAGTCCGATAATACCCTATTGCAAAACACATCTGTGAATATTCCTGTATATAATTTCCAAAAATACAAGATACAATCCGATGGTTTTGTGATATAAAGGAAATCTCTTGTATGAACGGATCCCAACCTATCTAATAAGTGACTACCACCTTACATAAATACAACAGAAAGGTACCTGTAATATAATACAAACTGTACCTTAAAACATCAAGTGATTTCTTATATTTCCATTAAGTGAAAAAATACATATTAGATACATATGTCTTATATTAAAATACAATGATTATTTCTACATATTAAATACAATGATAATTTCCACATATTAAAACCCTATAAATTGTTATGAATAAACGTGCTAACATTCCCGTATATAGTAAGAATATCTATATGTGATGTGATAACCAGCTGGCTAAGCTTACGATTTGAACCGATGACCTACTACATCAAAGGTAGGCACTCTGCTGTGATGCCATATATATCTTATGTGAATCCTACATGGACATAGTGGACACCTAAATACCATAGGCAATAAATAGTGAACCCACTTATGTGAACCATTTCCAGTGATATACATACATATACAAATATGGTAAACCAACTAACAAAAATAAGTAAATAAATACATAAATACCCATCTAGATATAGAGGGGGGGGGGATAAAACCTCTGATCCATACAATCTTTCAGAAGAGGTGCTATCAAGAACAGTTGGATGGTATTAATTAAATAAACAAATAAATAATTAAAAAATTAAGAATAGAGTGGGTGAATAGAATAATCCGTTCTCGTAGGTTCCCAATCTCCCAAAAAAAGGCCCAAACCGGTAGGAAATGTGACCTAAGAGGTAAAGGGATCTTACCTATAAGAATAGGGATTCTACCTACGAAGAATATCGGACGTACCCATTCTACAGATCTTAAATTAAATTAAATTCTTTCCATGTCAACAAATATTTCATTAGTTCTATTATCTATAAAGTCAGGGGGGAGATGCGTCTCATATAGCTGTAAGACTATTTCTAATAATTCTAATAAGTCCCTGTAGTGAACCTAGAATGTCGGAGGGTGATCTAACTATCTACCAATACAGTACCCGATATTCTTGAGGAGTTCCCTTCTCAATACTGGTCGGGCCCACATAGTTTAGCCTCCGAGTTCGGCTGGGTTCGGGCGCTTACTAGATGGTATGACTGTATCAATTATTTCCCATCCACATCAGACCAAGTTCACTTACCTCAGGGATGCGTATTCGGGAGGACTAAGACTTTTATAGGAACCATTTCAATTAGAAGTCTTGATTGAGTCCTCCCGGTTCCATGGTGTTGAAATCAAACATTATATAACACTATGTGTCAGCACATACATAAAAAGGAGGTTTAGTTCACAATATAGCTATATTGGGTTAAAAAAATAAAAATAAAGACAAATGCAATATATTCGCCATTACGGCAGACAGCCACAAGGCCTTAAGCTCTGCTCAAAAAAAAGGAGAAAGCGCTGAAGAGCAATATAGAAACTTTGATAATTGGTTATTGGTATGGTGTACATTCATGGATTGTTACCGGGACACTCATCCGGGTGAATAAAAATTAATGATATGACACCTGCATTTAGTTCAGGACAACCACATGAAAAATAAAAGCCCTGCTTGGCGTAAATACGACGAGAGGTTCAGGCTCAATGCAGATGGCGTCCTCAATGACGTGTACGGCGAGAAAGATGTGGAACTAGCATGCTTCTCAGGAACACGCGTTAGACACTCCCTCCCAGAAGCGGTTTCCGAATAAGGGGCGCAGAGGCAAAAGGAAAATGTTATGGTTTCAATTACACCGTGTGCAGTCATGGTGGAAAATGCACATTTTGACACACCTGCTTGCGCTGTAATGGAAGCAACCCCTCCACGACCTCTGGGACACAAAAGCATCAACCCGGAGCTCGGGCTAGAACCCTCCCCAATTAACCTTATTAAATTAGCAGAGTGTCTTGCACGCTACCCCACACGTGATATGGCGGAGTTCTTTTGGTGCAGCTTTAGCAAAGGCTTTCATCTCTTGATAGTTGGGAGGGTGTCCATGGATTACCCTCGTAAATTGAAGTCTGCGAAAGTGGCACCAGGAATACTGGAGGAGAAAGTGGGGGATGAAGTTAAGCTGGGTAGAATGATTGGCCCCTCCAATCCCAAACCTGATTATCTCCCTGATTGGCATAGTGCCCCAGATAAATTCCGACTGATACAGCACATGTCCTACCCGGCGGATGCGTCAGTTAATAATGCTATCCTGGATACTTGTGCATGCGTGGTCAGTCATTTGATTCAGCCCTAGAGATAGTTAAAAACGCTAGTTCTGGTACCCTTATGGCAAAGATAGACGTGGAGTAAGCCTTTAGGCTACTTCCCCTGCACCCATCCTCATTTAGATTCATGGGCTTTCGCATGCAAGGCTCCTTTTATATTGACAGATGCTTACCCATGGGCTGCTTTGTGTCTTGTGCATTCTTCAAGGCATTTAGCAGTTTTTTACATTGGTGCATCATGGCAGGAACCGGCCAAGACGCAGTGGCTCACTACCTGGATGATTTCCTGGTGATGAGTCCCTCCAGCTCTGAGACATGCCAGAACCTACTCTTTTCTACACAGGCTCTCTTTTACTCCCTAGGGGTGCCAATTGCTCATGATAAGACGGGGGGGGGGGGGGGGA
>WWET01004290.1:2058-34989 GCA_011038615.1 Limnodynastes dumerilii
AAAGAGAGCAGAGGCGTTAACGAACGGAAGCCCCCCACCAGGAAACACGTGGCCTGGATGAGAGAAAAGGATATCCCTTGAGCTTCTCCTGGGCTCTGAAGGGTACGTGGGGCTGAGGCTGAGAAAAAAAAATCAGAGGCAACCGACCAGGCCTGGCCACCCTGTGATTCTCCAGGTGTTCTGAAACTACAACTCCCAGCATGCTTTGAAAGGTATCCGCCATGCCTATGCCATTAAGCAGGCTGGGACATGTAGTTTCACAACAACTGGAGAGCCACAGGTTGGCCAGGCCTGCAACAGACAAACCTTGCAGACCATAACCAAACCAGCTGTGATGCGGTGACATTCTGGGAGAGGAACAATTCATTGTCTACAGTCACCGGCAGCACCGAGGCTTCCAATGCCAGATGCCCGCTAGCCTATCAGCAGTCTGATAGAGCCTCCGAGAAAAGCAGAACCGCAGAGGCAAATCCGCACAAACGTGGCCTTGCTGAAAATCGTACCCACGACTATAGGCGCGTAAAGCAGCAATGCTAACTACTGTGACACAGGGCACATGGCATACTACCTTACCAAAGATAAGATGGCCAATCAAACTGGCAAACCATTTATACTGTAGGCTGGTGGATGAGAATGCAAGACTGCCCTAGAGCAGAGTATTCGGACCAGTGTGTACCCATGGAATCAACGCTAAATGTGGAATCTGACGCATATTACGGAGAGAGGGGGGAGGAAACTTGCCTTAACGCATTTAACCCTACGCATTTCGTAATGTTGAATCTGCATCTTTGCTGGAATCTACGGCTATATTCCACTGTTGCAAGATCTGAAGATGCACGTATTAAGAATACACACTGATTTTCTTGTCCAATTCTTAATATTTCCCAATACATGAAGCTATTTTCATTTCATGAACATTCGGATGACCAAATGGCAAGGGTTCCCCACGTCTACAACACCGAAATAAAGGTTATCAGTATAAGAAAGTGCCAACAGGAATGTTGCTTAGGGCACTGGACTGCTAACGGGCACCTGATGATTACCAGCTTGTACCCACACAGAGACAACGCTGAATTATCTGTAATCAAACAGGGGTTTCCGCTAGAGCTGAGGTAGCGGGAAGAGCCATCTAAATCCTAGACAACAGCCAACCGTTTGCCCTTTTCAGAAGTCTTTGCAATGACGTTAACTGACCGCTGCCAAATTAATCGCGGATTTGTTTTAAAGGTGAAGAACAAAACGGGTACGTGAAGAAACCACAGCAATAAAAACCATCAAACAATTATAGACAGCAAAAAAAAAAACAACGAAATGTCAATGGACCAAAGGAAAAATCAGCATAAAGGAAACAAAAACCTAAAAAAAAAAAAAAGCAGGAGTCTGAACCCTCTGTCCAGACCATGGCTCACATCTCCTGAAAGCCCCAGAAACCTTTGTGCTTCCTGTCGGCCTGCGCTGCTCCCCATCTCTCCGAGAAACGCTCTCTCTCTCTGTACACAAAGAGCTCTCGGAACGCAAGAAGCCCAGAGAGGAAGCGCTTCCCCTTGGCTGACGTATTTGTTATTGTGTCTGGCTCGGGCTGTTCTCACGGTTCTTGAACTTGCGCCAATCTGCACAACAGTCTAACCTTGAGATCAAGACGATTCCACTCCCCCCACCTCAACCACCCCAGCAGCAGGGGTAAGGGGTGGAAAGGTGTCAGAGTGGGGAGGGCAGAAGACACAGGGGTTAACCACTTTAAGATGTGTCATTTCCAAAGACAGAGCAACAAACTCTGCAAACAATGAAGTTTAATCACACGTCAAAAAAAAAAAATCTAAAAAAAATGTATTTTATTTTTTGTTGTAATGAGGAACCTAGAATTCTAAGCAGATAATCAAGACTCCGCCACCTCTGAAGAGTTCTGCATCTCACAACAGACAAAGGGTTTTTCTGGTTCATTTAAAACTAAATTCTTTAACCGTCTGAGTTTCCAGCACTCCGGCTATTTCATGAACCTATGAACCTATGAAGTGTTTCCTCATGTTACTGTCCTCTGTATGGACTCTTTTTAAAACATGCGACTTTGGGGAGGAGAAGAGAAATTTAGTTTGGTGAATGAAGAGTCAGATCATCCATCTGTGCAAGAAGAATCAGTTACTAACCTGTGCTGCTATAGAGAACTGTCTGTAAAGCACCAAACAGAGGCGACGTGTGCATGTGCTTGTAACTTCGCCATGATGAGAAGGGTGGAGTGCGTTAGTGCAATGTTGTGAGTGCTGAGATGGTTAACTAAGCAGCATTATTCTGGGGGACAGAGCAGACAGGCACAGGAGCGCGGAGGAGAGTCCACGGAGTGGAGGGGAGAGAGTGTGGACAGCGCTGGGGCAGAACGGAAGAGAGGGCAGGGGCCGGGCGGAGGAGAGGGCAGGGGCCGGGCGGAGGAGAGGGCAGGGGCCGGGCGGAGGAGAGGGCAGGGGCCGGGCGGAGGAGAGGGCAGGGGCCGGGCGGAGGAGAGGGCAGGGGCCGGGCGGAGGAGAGGGCAGGGGCCGGGCGGAGGAGAGGGCAGGGGCCGGGCGGAGGAGAGGGCAGGGGCCGGGCGGAGGAGAGGGCAGGGGCCGGGCGGAGGAGAGGGCAGGGGCCGGGCGGAGGAGAGGGCAGGGGCCGGGCGGAGGAGAGGGCAGGGGCCGGGCGGAGGAGAGGGCAGGGGCCGGGCGGAGGAGAGGGCAGGGGCCGGGCGGAGGAGAGGGCAGGGGCCGGGCGGAGGAGAGGGCAGGGGCCGGGCGGAGGAGAGGGCAGGGGCCGGGCGGAGGAGAGGGCAGGGGCCGGGCGGAGGAGAGGGCAGGGGCCGGGCGGAGGAGAGGGCAGGGGCCGGGCGGAGGAGAGGGCAGGGGCCGGGCGGAGGAGAGGGCAGGGGCCGGGCGGAGGAGAGGGTCCTGGACAGGTGAGTTTATCTTTTTTTTTCTTATTTTTTTTTTTACGGTTTTTAATGTTTAAAATGTTTTTTGTATTTTTTTGGTTTACATGCAAAAAAAAATAAATTTTTTTTTAACATTAGTGCATGCTCCTTCATGCCAGCGGTGTCCCCATACATGTCCCCCCTTTTCCTCCCCCTAATAACAGCTATTAGGGAGGAAAAGGGGGGAATATGGGGATATCTCTGGTATGAAGGGACTATCGCCATCCTGAGCTGGCGTTATGTTTACCTTTGGTGTCGAATGATAATCTCGGCACCGAGAGATTGTAGATTGCACGAAGTGCTGCCACCCGTTAAGATCAACGGGGCAGTGAAGATTTCTTAAATGTGTGTGCATCGCCATGGAAACAGGAGATTTCCATGGCGAATGCACTATTGTAAATGGTAAGTATATTTTTTTTAGGTGATAATGGCATTATCACCTAAAAATGAAGTTGGTAAATAGAGCCCTATGTTAGGAGTATCTGCAATGTCAGGGTTCCATTCATTTTATTTGCATGCACAGAAAATAATGGCTGACTTTGCATATAAACCATGGTTGCCGACTTTTGGAAGTTTCCCTCCAGGAAAACCCGGAGAGAAGCTACCGACGCATGCAAGGGGCGGGGCTTAATGATGCGGGTTATGCAAATCACGTCATTAGACTCCGCCCCCTGTCTCATACTGGCCCGTTTTTACTTAAAACGGGTCGGGACGGGGCTTCAAGTTCCTTCCTGTGCCTAGCAACGCTAGTATACTAGTGTTGCTAGGCAGGGGGGCAGGACTTGAGGCCGTGGTTTCAGTGAAACCACGGGCCTCAAGTCACTTGCGGGAGATTTGCTGCCTCTCCCGGGATACCGGGAGTACTGCCCGAATTTCGTGAGTCTCCCGGACATTCCGGGAGAGTCGGCAACCCTGATATAAACACTGAACTGTTTTATGTCTATCACATTTTAAATGTGTTCCCTCTGCAGTTCATCATGGTTTTACCAGGATACAGATTTGTTTCTTTTATTTCTGTTACTCTCAATGGACTGGCTCCATATCTCCACTTCTGCTGTGCCCCGAGCTTACTGCAAGAGCTTACAAGTCATTTATAGTTTTTTGAATTAAAGGCAAATATTTGCTTTTGGATATATAGCAAACATATACTAAACAGCTTTAGCCTGGAAAAGGAGCTGTGATCTATGACTCTAAGCTGATCCCAAAGCCATTATTTGTCACTATTTGGGCTCTATTTACAGCCAGATTTTTTTTCCCTGTGAGCGAAGCTGCATCAGGCTCACTTATCTTCACTGCTTTGTTCACAGTATTTACAAATACTCACCCCTCCTGCGAGGTCCCGCGATGATCTGCCGGGTCAACACATGACCTGTCATTCATCCAAAGTATGAATTAAGCCCTGTGCATACACAGTGACTCCTTGTGGGGACTTTGAAAATGTCAAGTTCCAGCATGCACAGTGGATCTGATTCACAGATAAGAGTGAGTTAGGTACAGACAGATCCGCACCTAACTTACTCTTCCAGCCCCCAACACGCCCCCCGTTTTTAGGTACCTTGTGGCACATAGGGCTTTTTATGACCTTTTTATTTTTTTATTTTTTTTTAACTCATAAAGTGATAACATTGGGGTAGATCCAGAACTACGTTTGCCGTACGTTTATTCGCGGAGCGTATTTTCGTGCATCCAAACCCTACCTTAACTTTTTCCAATGTAACCGCTGTCATACGCACACGTACGTATGGGCTAGACGGATTTACGCAGCTAAGCACGCCCATACTGTACACTTTAAATACAACCCCCCGCCTACTTCACGTATTTCACACGTATTTTGTTGAAACGTAAAATTGTCACGCCCACACGTAAGTATTTACGTGACACATACGGGAATGGCCCATACGTTCACAGTTACGCTACGTTAATGTGCGTATTTTCTATGGTGTGCATGCGCAGTGCATACAAAACAGCGATTTTACGTCTCTGCCACGCGTAAATTCGCTCCGAGGCGTAGTTCTGGATCAGGCCCATTGACTCCATTGTAATATACAGACTGTCATTGTCACAATGTACGCCTATTTGTATTTGCAATTCCATATAGCCCTCGAAGTTTGAAGGGGGTAAACCATATGTGCATCTGGATTATTGGAAAATGGATCTAAACAGAGCAATCTCAATTGATGTTCGAGCCGTGTGCCCTAAAAGGAGCAGTAAAGAGGAGAAGTTTGTTGCACGGTTGGCTCCAGGTAATGATTTTTATACTACTGTGATCTTTGATTTGCCATGTGGTAACCTGGTAACATGTAACAGTTTTATGTCGGTTGACAGGCAATGAAAGAACTTCAGTGAGAAATTTTGGCTGTGTCTGGTACTATCTGGAATATGTAAATTGCACATGGCAGCCTGGACCCGAAACTCCGCCCAATGTCCAGTTCATCTTGCGTTATTGGTTGGTAAATATTTGGCATAAAGTCCATTATTCCTGGTCATTTCAGCTATACTCTAGCCATGACTCCCCCTCGTCTGGTCCTGTAAGCTCTTTCCTAGAGATATTTTATGATGGCACATGTGCACAAGCCGTGATTTTACTACAGATCCAGACTTCTGTAATTATTATATTATTATATTATAATTGTGTTTACGGCGATCCATTGGACCTCCCCATTGAAGTAAGACTGACTGATATAAAATGGACCCAGAATACTGATGAGCATATTGGGTCTCAGAATGCAACCTGCCCTAGGACCGGAACCAGACTGAATAGAAACAGCTGACTCATGCACACTAGGGGCTGGATCCAGACTTAAGTAAGTGCTTGAAATTAGTTACTCCTGAACTAAACCATATTGATTACATACATTACATTACATAGTTAAGAAGTGATGTTTCCTCTCCCAAGTCTAGTTAACAGTGTGATAGTAAAAGAGGAGGGTTTAGGCTGCAGAGAAAGGAGGGTTGGGGTGAGGCTGCAGAGAGAGAGGAGGGTTAGGCTGCGGAGAGAAGAGGGTTAAGGTTAGGCTGCGGAGAGAGGAGGGTTAAGGTTAGGCTGCGGAGAGAGGAGAGTTAAGGTTAGGCTGTATGCATACATACACACCTGTTATATACTGCGCCTGTCGCTGCTCCCTCCTCATCACACACACACTTGCACAGTTAAGGATATGGCCCCTATTGTCCTGCAGTCTCTCAGCCCTGGGATCGTTCATCCCTCCTCATCTCACCAATGTGCAGGAACACTTGGGAACACGGATCCCCCCTCTCCCCACAGGTCCCCGGGGAACGTACAGAAATAATGGTGTTTCAATGGGGTCAGAGGGCTGACCTCTTGTGGAATGGGAAAACTAAGGCCAAGCAGAGAGAGAGATGAGTGGGAAAGAGGAGCGTGAGCGGGAGATTTATATGCTGGAAACACAGAGGGCTCCTGTTTAGATATAACCACAACTACCTGCAGAAACACAAACAACCCAACAGGCATCTGATTTCCCCTACAACCTGTGCTTATTGTCTGTAAACCAGAGACAGGCAGACATTAATACTGACCCTCAACCCCATGTAACATACAATTTAGTTTAATATTTAGGATATTCTTATCTTTATCACAAGCTTATTTAAATTGTTCTACTGTGTTACCCCTCTACCCCCTCAGATGGGAGGTTATTCCACTTATCTATCACCCTCTCAGTGACGTCATTTCCCACATATGTCCTCTGAATCTCCCACCCTCCAGTTTATACACATATCCTCGTATCTTCCTTTGAATAATGCCGCCTTCTGTACCTGGTTAAACCCCTTCATATATGTGAAAGCTGCTCTCATATCCCCCCTCTCCTTACTCTGATCCCAGCTATAAATGTTACTTCCTCTATTCTCTCTCTGTATGGTGTGTGACACAGGCCATGCACCATTGTAGTTGCTCTTCTCTGCTCCAAGCTACACATGTTACTTCCTCTAGTCTGTCTCTGTATGGTGTGTGACACAGGTTCCTCTAGTTCTGTATGGTGTGTGACACAGGCCATGCACCATTGTATCTGCTCTTCTCTGCTCCAAGCTATACATGTTACTTCCTCTAGTCTGTCTCTGTATGGTGTGTGACACAGGCCATGCACCATTGTAGTTGCTCTTCTTTGCACAGTCTCTAATGTATTTATGTCCTTCTGGAGATACGGCTCCAGGACAGATCACAGTATTCCAGGTGAGGCCACAACAATGACCTATAAAGTGACATTACTATAAATACAATTGTATACAAATATAAGTAGAGAAACATTGACATTATATAGCCCTGGGTGTTTGCCCAGCCTATGAAGCAGAGTCTGCCAGCACCAACAATTCACACTGAGAAATGAGGAATGCATGAATAATGGCATATCAGAGTAACGCACTCCACAATGTGCGGTTTGTTAATCAGCTTCTAAATTAATTTGCTACATTGGTTGGGTTAGTTGCTGAATTAGCTTTATCTACATCTTGTGTTGTACCAATATTTACATAGCGGGGCCCATTTAATACAGACCCATTTCCATTCGACACACCAAATTCCATAATGATATCTGTGTGCATACTGAGGAGCCTCACACCTGGAGATACTTTACCAACCTGTACAAATGAATATCAGGGAGAATATAACAGCACTATCAAAGCGCTACAGCAAAAGGGTGTGTCCTGTGCCACCAAAGGGGTGTGTCCTGTGCCACCAAAGGGGTGTGTCCTGTGGCACCAAAGACATCGACATGGCGACTGATGTAGCCTAGAAGATTACCATGCCGACAGGTACTTATTCATCAAACTAACCCTAACCATCCCCTAGCCTAACCTTAACATCCCCTAAGCCTAACCATTACCTGTCCCACAACCTAGCCTCAACTGTCCCTTCTCCGTAACCTAACCCTAACAATCACCTTCTGTCAGCTTAACCTTAACCGTCGCCTTACCAGTCGGGCACAGTAGAGTTCGGCATTGGGACCAGGTAACTTGTTGAAATAAGAACATTCGCCGTTGTCCACATTCCAAAATAAAACTCTTCTTTATTAGACAGCCGTGAGCAGTGATACAGCCACGATTAAGCTGTCCGTGGTATTACAGTCAAAATAGGGCTTGCCACAATGGCAACTTCATCCCCTACCTCTGAGGTCTCGTCTGCCCCCTTTATGTCTGCAGAGAGTCCTCCGCAGTTCCCACGGCAGACCCTCCTCTTAGCACTATCTCTCCTCTATTGTCTGCCAGCGCTGTTCTCATGGGATGAGGCTTATCCTGGAATCCCGAGCCAAAAAACAGGCACTTAAATGCCCATCGCTATTCCTGATTTCCTGTTTCCATTGTGTCAGCCTGTCTTCTGCTGGATGCCATTGTTAGTCACCTCTCTCTCTCTCTCTCTCTCTGGCGAGGAAACACAGACTTGTTTTTCTTATGTTAAATGCAAGGAGCCGGCATCATGCTACTGAGGGTTACATTGCAATGAGGCCTTATCTCCAGAAGGACATAAACACACTGTGCATGGCCTGTGTCAAAACCAGACAAAGAAACACCAGAGGAGGTAAACCTGTATAGCTTGGAGCAGAGAAGAGCCAGGGGGATATGAGAGCAGCATTCATGTATATAAAGGGGGGTAACCAGGTACAGGAGGGGGCATTATTCAAAGGAAGACCTGTAATAGAACACAAGGACATGTCTATAAACTGGAGGGTGACAGGTACAGGAGGGGGCATTATTCAAAGGAAGAGCTGTAATAGAACACGAGGACAAGTGTATAAACTGGAGGGTGATTGGTTCAGAGGATATATGCAGGAAAATGAAAGGGTGATAGATAAGAGGAATAACCTCCCATCTGATAACACAGTAGAACAATGTAAACATGGAATAAATACTGGTATATCTTACATCTTAAACTTAATGGAGGGTCAAATGAGGTATAGGGTCAGTATAGGTCAAAAACAAAACATGGGTCCATGTGCCTCTTATCTGCCGTCACTTTCTATGTTTCTGTGAATTGGAATGAACGTCTGTTATTTCTCCTGTATAAAACACGTGTAGCGATCCTGAAAAGAACCAAAACTACAGCGTTTGTTTGCACCAACCAGATAAAAACTCTCCCCGAAAACAGCACAGATACAGTGGAAAACTTTCAATAAAGATGAAGGCAATAGGCCGGATCCCGGGCGTACACGGCGCATTATCATACCACCTCGCACACCGACACCGGTCACAAGGCAGCAGACTATGGTTTCATATTATGTGCTAGGCAGGGCTTATCAAAACAACGCTATGGAGATCAAAGAGCGGTAAACAATAGCATAGGTCATCGTAAGTTAGCACAGTACAAAATGGCACATAAAAATCGCAGCTGAACAGATGCCTGCTATCACCGAGCCGTATACAATGACACGGAACAATGGCAGCCAGTCAATGCTATCAGAGGGCACTATGCAGGGCTCAGAGAGCAACATATGGTACCACAAAGCCGTATAAGGGGACACGATAAAGGAAGGCAAGCCAGAAGCCAACACGTACGCACCAAGGGGAATGCCGCTGTGCCAAATAAAGGCGCTGTATTCATAGCAACCAGCAAAGGCAAACTCATCTCTAGAACACTTTAAAGGAAGCCAATTACTACCAGGACTGAGGGGATATTACTATGGAGAGAGACAGGGTGTATGGTAACAGTGCTCAGTATGATCAGTCACACAGCAGTGTTACTACCAGGACTGAGGGGATATTACTATGGAGAGAGACAGGGTGTATGGTAACAGTGCTCTGTATGATCAGTCACACAGCAGTGATAGTAACAGGGTTGAGCGAATTTTAGAATAGAAAGAGAGTGTGTGGTTGTGTTAATGTTAAAAAGCAAAGTGGTTATTATTTTTGCTAAATAAAGCTTAAGAGGGTTGAAGAATTTGGAGGATAAATGTAAAATATGTAAGGATATAGAGACATATCGATTTTCACCTACACAACCTCTGTAGTAAAAAAAAATGAGGCTAAACTATTACGAATTGACCGCAGGCGCAAAGAAAACAAGCTGTCCAGACAATCTAAAGCGTATCAGCAAGTGAGAGCTGGCCTCATCTTCCGAAACCCAAACGCCGTGAGTTTCCCGGACATTCCGGAAGACCCGGCTGTTACGCCTGTATGGTGTCTAGGATTTCTCGGCACAGCCTCCGGCTCTGATGGAAGCTGCTCCTGAAATTCACACCGGGACACATGGCAGGACCAAGCATGAATGGCATACTCAGGCAGGCTGGGTGACGACACAGGAGGCTCTGATGCGGGTGACATTGTTAGTGAACTATGACTTTGGGCCTAAGGGCAAGAGAGGGGGGCAGTATGGTGGTGTGGAGAGGAGACCTTTTCTTCTGTCTTTTCCCAAGCCAGATAGTGATACAGCCGTCGCTCAGATCCCATTCCAGCTGTTGGACAGACAAGGAAGGTCTGGGTAACATCACACATGGGAAAAGAGGCCGTGACAGCCCCTTATATCAGGTATCTGGGGTCTTTCTCCGTGTGAACTACACTCGCTCAAACAATCCATTTTTCTCAACCTAAATTCAAGCTCCATTTACTAATGGCGGACATCAACGACCAACAAAAAAATAGCTTTTAGAGACCTTTGCAAAAACCTGATTGGCTGTTTTGTATATCAGTCTATAAATAGTGGATATATAGAAGCCGCAAGCCAATTAAATAAAATGTCAGCTGTAACAGCCAATCAGACGGCTGATTGTATTTAATTCTATTTTTATTATATATTCATGATAAAAACGCCCTATGAATCCTTGGATATACTGTAATGTGTGCTTGCA
The DNA here is from genome assembly GCA_011038615.1 of Limnodynastes dumerilii. Taxonomy (NCBI): domain Eukaryota; kingdom Metazoa; phylum Chordata; class Amphibia; order Anura; family Limnodynastidae; genus Limnodynastes; species Limnodynastes dumerilii. The sequence continues at coordinate 12,787 of WWET01004290.1, forward strand.
TCTGTACGGGGCTGGATGGCAATCCAATAGACTGTAAGCTAATGAACAAGGCCCCATTGAAAATATGACACGGAAGACAGTAACTGGGTGAGACCTGCAATATGTAGAGAGGCCATGCATTGGATTGCATATGATGGTCTATGGACATATAGGCCAGGTCTGGCTAAGCTTAGGCTTTCTGTAGGTATCATTGCTTCTCAGCATCTGGAGTAAGTTAATTAAACACATAAGTAAATGGACTGAATATGCTTTATAGTTGGAGTAAATCTTCATTCATTAGTAAATATATGTGTGTGTGTTTTGCCACTTAGAAGGGTTTCTTAATGCAGATGCCCATATGGAATGTAGACTGGCGATAGGGATGTCATCACAATACATCCACATGAAAAATGGTGCTTTACAACGAATGGCCATGTTCCGAATACTGTGAACGATGAAAGGTAAGTAAACTATGCCCTTACACTAACCCTCACTGCCCTGCAGCCTAACCCTAACCCTGCATGCCCGCAGCCTCAACCTCCATGCACCACAGTCTAAGCCTAACCCTTCAGGACCCACAGCATAGCTTTAACTCTCTATGCCCCGCCTCCTAACCCCAAACCTCCATGCACCACAGCCTAACACTAACCGTCCATGTCCCGCCTCCTACCCCTAAGCCTCCAGGCACCGCAGCCTATCCCTAACCCCTGCAGCCTAACCCTTACCCTCCAGTATCCGCACCCTAGCCCCTAACCCTATTCCTGCCGCGTTCTATGCCTAATCACCGCCTCTCGCTATTGGGAACGGGGAAATAGACACCCGGTCCCAACAGTCATTTTCTCATTCCGGCCTATTACGTAGCTTCCATCCAGCTGGCGGCTGTATCATGTTTGCACCGGTGCATCACTGCGATCTGCCTCCTCGCACGGCGAGCCCCAAATGCATTGTTCAGTAGCAAGGAGGTAAGGAGGGGGGTGGGGGAGCCGTCCTTCACGGAGGACTCCCCAAAAATTGTGCAAAACCCCCGCCCGCCTACCAGTTACTAGCAGAGCAGCCACATGCTAGGCGGCTTTGGCGCAGCTAATAGCCGGAGTTGTATGGTCGCTCCCTGCTCTGAGAGACGATCCAGCTGTTAGGTTTATGACATGCAGCTGCGAGATTGTCTCTGACACTTTCCCTTCCGATACCCTGCTCCCTCCTGCTTTAATTCTCCCCATCCAATTAAACTGCCGACTCCGGCGTGTAACCCCTGACTTGCCGGTGGGATCAGTTCCCAAAAAAGCCCTGCAGGTTCATTTACAAGCAAGGCAGGAGTAACCGCCAATACACACAGGTGTTATTAAGATTAGCGACAGCCAAACTGCACATCCCTGGGATTCAGTCGTGATTATTTTTTTTCTATCGCTCGTCTCGGAGAGCATTGCACATAAGAGGGACTGCGAAGCCTTTCCACAGCTCCGAGGGTGGCCGCTGACAGACATTTTTCTTGCCGTCACCTCTGCAAGTGGCGGCGTGTCACATGACGGCTTACACCGTGACGGCACACAGACCCACAATGCTTCCCACGCTCTCACCTTTGAATAGGGAGCGTAGAACGTCAGATCCCAAGTGCCCATTTAATCCTAAAACAGAAAACACCTGTAGCAAGCGCAGGTTTATGAAAGCCTCCTTTATCATCACTATTTCATATATCCCTCGTGCTCCTACAATAACGGTCATAACATATTTTTTATAGGCAATAGAGCGCTAAATCATCATGTTAGTATCCCACACACTGTTTCATAAGCAAATTATAACCGGATAAATAATAGGCAGAAACTGCTGGAACTGAAACTTAAATAAACGTTTTTGTGCTTATTTTTTGGAATGATTACTAAGCACTGATATTTTGCATTTGTTACACACCCACTAATGTCATCTCTTTGTTAGATCTCTGATAGATGAAATAATGTTCGTGAAGCAGTTGGAATGCTCTGTATTTACAGACAGACAGAACAATGAATGAATGAGTGGAACTAGTGACAAAAGTCCATATCAATACATACTGTGTAGGGTGTAATTACACTGCAACCTCTGGTCAATGTGTGGTACTGCAAGCCTGTCAGACCACAAGCAGCAGTGATGGGCATTAGACCCGTGGCCCATATTCAGAGTACCGGACGTATAACATATACGTCCGGTGTTTAGCGATTATTACTACTGCTCATGCGTAGTCATTTTTTAACATAATCTACGTATCTTTTTCTTACGTAGATTGCGGAAATGCGGTCTGTATTTTTGTGTGGGCACGCTGACAAAAGGTCAAAGTTCAACAACCCGACCGTACCTGCCGTAACCTGCGCTGCATTCTGCTCCACTGCCACGGTATGCGGTTGGGGTTGGATTCTTTTCAGGCCAAGAAAACATGTCAGCATTAGAATATTTGGTTAGACCGGAGTCACGGTTCCAACGCTGATAGAAAAGCGCCGATCAGTGAACGCTGCCGGCAGATTCGCTGTCAGAATTCAGAACATCGGACCGACAATACACATCGGACCGGCCAAACTCTGACGATGATACAGCCTCCAGCTCAATGACAGGGTATGTATCATTGCTGAGGTGCTACAGAAGATCGAACATTGCCATTGGGAAGTGGTAACCATTTTTACCTGGTCCCAATAGCGACAGGCTGCGAACCACAGCTCCCCCCCTCCCCCTCCTTCATGTGTGATAGATGCCTTTGTAACAGCAAAGAACAGATCCCATAGCCTACACAGTGACAGAAGACCCCATGACTTGTATAACAAACAAACGTAAGCTGATTTTTGCTGAAAATTTGTTACTGTAAAAAAAAGTTTTTTATCCAAATAGTTTCTATACATTTTCTTTTAATATATATTCTCTTTATTTTTATGCAGTTATTTGTTTGTATGTACAAAATTAGCCATCTGTGCATTAATCTCTGTATAACGCTCGTAACATTGCGTGCAAGCAGTCCATATAAGACATCATATAGGGAAGCAGGGTTGTGGTAACGATGATTATTAACGTTACATTATCAGCAAGTGTTTGCACGTATGAATGATGAGATATTACAGAAGGACTCGTCTCTTCCCCTATGGAATGTGATTCGTTTTATGCTACTTCTCTATTTAATAACCGCACCACAGACAATAAGGCACCAATCAAGATTAACTTTGTCAGGTTGTGTTGTGTGTATAAGCTAGGTGACTGGATAGTTACAGGGTCACAAGAACAGAATGGCTGTTCCTGAATTTTTTTCCTATAAGGACAGGTTCCAGGGGTGGATTGACCATAATCAGGCTTACAGGGAATTTTCCTGGTAGGACATTGACCCCTATTTTTTTGTTTGAAGAAATCTAGAATGTTCACAGTAATAGTGATGGTCACTAAGTTGCTCTCTGTATAGAATAGAGGTCACTAGGATGCTCTCTGTATAGAATAGAGGTCACTAGGATGCTCTCTGTATAGAATGGAGGACACTAGGGTACTCTCTGTATAGAATAGAGGTCACTAGGGTACTCTCTGTATAGAATAGAGGACACTAGGATGCTCTCTGTATAGAACATTGGTCACTAGGATACTCTCTGTATAGAATAGAGGCGACTAGGATGCTCTCTGTATAGAACAGAGGTCACTAGGATACTCTCTGTATAGAACAGAGGTCACTAGGATGCTCTCTGTATAGAATGGAGGTCACTAAGAGTCTCTCTGTTAGTTGGTGGTCACTAAGGTTCCCCCTGCATTGTTTAGAGGTCACTATATTATAAACTCTTTATTGTATTTTAAAATACTAATCTGTTGATGTGGAGTTTGTACAGGGCCACATTAAGTTCCCAATCCGCCCCTAAAGGGTGCAGGGTGGAAGGCAGAAAACCCTGATATTCAACATACAGAAGCGTTCTATCAGGGGCCTGGGAGGTTGTACAGTTTTGGCCAGAGATCTTGAAGCTGTGATTGTGGGAGAATTGTCCCCATGCAGAGCAGATTTCCTGTGTGTAATCTCCCTGGAGGGCATTGCAGCCAAACACTAGAACATACCTGAAACAAAGGCTTGTACTCCGCTGACTGCATATGGAAATAAAATGGCCGTAAAATCAATTTATGGGGACTTTACACAGAAAAGTGTATGAATATTATTGTTGACTTTTTAATATAACTCTGTTTTGAGCAGTTTTTATTTGCGTGTTAATGTGATAGCATAAGAGATAAGAGACGGTAGCAGCATCTAGGCCATCAAAGAAACATTAAAAAACATGACCACAAAACCACCAGGTGAGTGTTACAGGGGAGTCTTAGGGTCAGGCTGCGGGGAGGGGAGTCTTACGGTCAGGCTGCGGGGAGGGGAGTCTTACGGTCAGGCTGCAAGGAAGGGGGTCTTATGGTCCGGTTGCAATCTACAGTTAGAAAGTGTGGCTTCCAAAAAAGGGATATTCGAAAATTACTTTTCGAATGTCCTTTTTTCCCCAAAGCTTACACTTTTAGAAATTATTTTTTATGAGTGAGCATGCTGTTCGGCACTCACCCATTCACTTTCGGGAAGAACAGATCTCTCCGCCGCTGCTTGTCGGACCGAGGTGACAGGTGAGTTAAGTCTTTCTGCGGGGTTAGGGTCAGGCTACAGGGGAGGGAGGGTTAGGGTCAGGCTGTGGGAGATGGAGGGTTAGGGTCAGGCTGCGGGAGATGGTGGGTTATGGTCAGGCTGCAAGGGTCAGGCTGCGGGAGATGGAGGGTTATGGTCAGGCTGCAGGGGTAGGGAGGGTTAGGGTCAGGCTGCAGGGGAGGGAGGATTAGGGTTAGGCTGCCAGGAAGGAGGGTTAGGGTAGTGACAGGGGAGGGTTAGGGTAAGAATTAGGGGAAGTAGTGGGGGACTTCTTTTTTATACTTTTCGGAGTACCGAAAGCTCAGTGCTCTGTGCATCGATTGGAATGTCTCCTCGAAGCACATGCAATCGAAATCTCAGCCAGTTCTCAACTGGCTGTGGAGGAATGGCCCATTCGAAAATCGGCCAATCGGACTGGAGTCCCACCCCCTTAGGGTTAGGCTGCGGGGAAGGGGGTCTTAGGGTTTGGGACTGGAGGTTGTGATGTGCATTAAATCAGGACCTCAAGCCCATTGCGACACACTGGGAGAAATGCCCACATTTTTTGAGTCGTCAACCCTGATAGAAAAGGATATAAAAGGATATGTTTCTATGTATGAGAGGCAACAAACACAACAAATCAAAAAAACATAAGAGCTAGAGGAGAGTATAAAGCGTAACATAAATTTATATATATACACATACACACACACACTATAAAGTAAGTATACAGCACAATGCATTCAGTAGTCATGGTGCCCGGTAGATGTCCAGCGATGTACAAGGTCCCGGCAGTCTATACAGAGCTAGATTGACCCACGTGGTGGACAGCTTGCTGGACCTTGTCTTGAGGATCCTGGATGAACAATTACACAAGTGGTCCCTAACACTGCAACCACCGTGGCCAAGGGGCACTAAATTCAGAGCTGTCATGGAAGCAGTGTTCAGATAATGGCTATCTGCGGATGGAAATGAAGGAAGGGGGGGAAGAGTACTATAAAACTGACCAAGGCAGGTAAGATGGATGGAGGGTCCAGCCTGGGGAGGGGAGGAGAAGGTAGCTGGAGAGTGAATGGTCCAGGAATTTATAACCTGCATTCATGGCTAATATGTTCAAAGACCTATAAAACAAAGGCCAGCCGGGGGTGGATGCCGCCATTCACCAAGCTGTCACGGCCTCATTATGCACTGTGGAATGTGCTAAGGAGGAGGATGGACTCCTACCCCCTGTCTGGATTGCCCCAGGAGCCTTCCATCTTGTCACGGGATGAACATACTGGATTGTTTGTGGGGTATAGATAGACTGTGAACTGCACAAACCCTGCCCTCAGGAAGCGATGTTAATGTATTGGCTAATCTGCGCCTTCCTGCAACTTTTTCTATACATGCTCTATCATCAGACGGACGTGTTCTCTGGATAGAAACTCCTGGAGCCTCTACATATTTTACTAATATAAAATAGCCATAATAACTTACAACGCTATAAACAAGACTGCACCCGCATACATATACTCACTCCTCTCATGATATATCCCAGCTCACTCCCAGATACTCACAGCTCTCCCACTTACATGGCTTCTCCTGGGCTGCACCCACTCTCTGACCTTCCCTACTCTCAAAAAGCTCTCTTAAAACTCACTACTTCAGATTAGCTACCAAATTCCTCAATCCACTGAGCACTGTTACCATACACCCTATCTCTCTCCATAGTAATATCCCCTCAGTCCTGGTAGTAACATTGCTGTGTGACTGATCATACAGAGCACTGAGCACTGTTACCATACAATCTGGTTTCTCCATTGTGTGATGTATATCAGGGGTCCCAACCCTGTTCTCAAAGACCACTACCGGTCCATGTTTTTTAAATCTCCCTGCTGGAGGTGGCTCATAACTGACAGTTACATTTTGAAAGCTCCACAGGTTATGCAGCGAGACCTACAAAACATGGACCGTTAGTGGTCCTTGAGAACAGGGTTGGGGACCCCTGATATATAGCACTAGCCCTTATGTATGTCTTTAAAGACCGCGTGTTCCCAATCTACGTAACAATATTACGTGGATAGCGTGAGAGTTACTACGCATTTGCAGTAGCTCTAAGCGTAAAAGAACGCTCGTAAAATGAAAAATACGGGACCGAGAATCCGCTCCGCTATCCCCATTTACGCATCAGCCCCCTGTTAAGTGGCGCCAGTGCGTAAATGTTAAGGTAAGGTCCTGCTGGCAGAAAGGTAAGTGCAAGGAAGACTTAAAATCCACAGGCCCCACGCATTTTACTATTATATGAGGGCCCAGTAAAATGTGTTCTCTCTTTTGCTATCGAACAACACAGTATTAATGCTCCGATTACTCACCGATGATAACTGACGGCGAATATAACATGTATTTATGTGGATTCATTTCTTGCCTCAGAGTAAAGTAATACTACACACCAGTCAAGACGGCTCAAAGTATCTTTTCCAGGGAAATACATACGCTTCTTAAGGATGAAACGCTCTGAGCAGATTGCATTACGGACAGACGCTTTTACTGACGAATGTATTCAGTTTCCCCGTAAATCAATTTCAAAGGAAGCAGCATCTTAAGGGATTATCAGAGAAAAGGAGGCTGAGGAACAGGTAAGAGGGATGGAAGCCTTTAGCCCAAAGGGGGGGGATAGACTTTCCTGAAAAGGGGCTCATCAGACTATTCACGCGACGGAACTAAGAGACCTAATGACTCAATGGGTCATTCTTTACCCACCTCAGGGGGGTTATTATTACAATGTACAGTAAGAACAGGGATTCGGAGAGATTGTCACATCCAATCGGTCAGTCGGGATCAGAAGTTTAATCATAGGGTCTAACTCCATGTGAGCAAGGCAGTGTGGTCTCCCACGCAGATGCATTCAGAGGCCCGGATATGGTCGGCCCATAATCTACAGTGAATGGCGTTAAGTGAGATTGCGGTAATTCCCAGCAGACAAGTGCCATACACTACAGCGATTATCACCCGATCGGGCAAATAATCGCTGTAGTTAGTGGCTAGGATCGATTTTTCAAAGGCCAAATAAACGCACCAGAAACGCTCTGTACGATTATTTGATCTTTTGACATGTTTGATTTAAATCGGGAGAAAGCTCCCGATATTTTAAGGGGCCAATCAGCAAGCGGAATGGCTGCCTATTCTTCAAAGCTGCTGCTGCTGCAGATCACTGTACTATACTCCTTTGACTGCTCTGAAATATACCTGCAATGCGGTCAGAGCAGCCTAATACATAGATATGCAGCAGCGTCTATTGCAGGGAGTGGAAGCCGCGCCGTGTGTTGCTCGGCTTCGGCTGATCCCTGTCTGTACTACTCCCTGTAATAGCCGCTGCGGCACATCTATATCATATGCTGTTCTGACCGCTATGAAGGTATCAAAGCTGTCAGAGTAGCATAATACTAGCCCTGGCCCCTGCTCTTCTGCTAGGATTATCGGTCCCAGCAGGAGAGGAGTATGGTGCCAATAAAGGGACATTGTCCTGTTTATCGGGACACCCCCCTGCTGGCACCCATAATCGTCCCAGTATATGGCTGGCTTAAGTGCCCGGCAATCAGGAAAAAACAGACGTAGAGAATTCTGAGAATTACCATGTTCGGGATGTTGGTTCTGAGAAATAAAGAAACACATCCATACAAAGTCTATTGAGGAACACTAGTAGATTGGATGCTACAGTGAAACCAACAGCGATTGCAATTCTCCTACGTCCTGCACATTTAACATAAATGAGGATTCTTGCTGGTTAGTAAGTGGTCCCGTATTGTGATTGCAGAATGCACGGCCCCCTGTGTTAGTCATGCTCTGCATCTGTATACATGGTTGCAGACTCTCCTCTGAGGTGTGAGCTGATGTTAATATGGGGTGGATGACATTACCAGCACACCTGGGATGGCCTGGCATACACAAAACCCTTGCCCTCCAGCTATGGGGATTAAATAGCACAGCCATGCACTGAAATGCCTTTGAATTGAGATTTCTGCTGAAACAGATCGCTGGGGATGAGGCGCTGGGGTAGTGTTCTGTTAAATAACCCTTCTATGCTCTTGGGAGTTCAAGAAAAGGTTTGCCTGGGAGGGGAACGAGGTTTATTCATTAACTAATTCAAAGGTAATTAAGCCTTCAAAAGAAACAGCACTGGTCTCTTTAGCAGCAAAGAGGGTAAGTCCCCACCTCTGGGACAGGGAGAGCAAATGATTTACCGATATGAGTGGCAAAGGCTCTTGTGCATCCGCCCCTCCTCTTACCATGAATTAGCGTGTGGACGGAGAGCAGGAAGGGACAATACATAAAGCCCAACGAGTGTCTCTTACACCCAAACCAGCAGGAAACTTTCTGACCACAGACTGTGTGTATTACTGCTGGGGAAACTCCAGCCAAGAGGTGGAGGTACAGGTCTGACCACTGGAAATGGCCGCACACTACTCGATAACGGGATCCGATAATATGTTGCAGTCAAACAATAAATTGATCAGCCCTAGTATTCCTGGACCGATTATTGGGCGTTTCAGAAATACATCCTGCCCACGCACCTGAGCGATAATTACTCCTATCACCCGATTGGGTAATTAGACCAATGATCGCTCGTGTATGGCCAGCATGACAGTACAAAATGGGTCTTCTCCTAAAAAGAAAACTATATATACGCCACAGCACCGTGCAGGAAACAGGGGAGAGACCGCAAGCAGGAAGAAACCAGAACCCGACCTCCAAACCACAGCCAGAAACGTGTCACTAGAGGCCCACAGCTGTCTCCAAATAAACACGGGACGTGCGTTTGCTACACGTGGACGCCCAGTGTGCTATCGGTGAGTTAGGATGGTGAGTGAACGGGTTTTATAGTTCTGGGTTGTTTCATCCATTCTGCAAATCGTCTCCTCCGGTTACTGAGATTAGACATTAAGATTTTGAGGAATATCCACGTCAGCGCCCTGGCGGCTCTCTAAAGCTGGCCATACGCTGAGAAATAGAGACAGGCGAAAGTTACTTTTCAGCTGTCTCTATTTGGAAAGGGGGCCATTTTAGAATTTTTTTTTAGGACTTGGTGAGTGTGTGATCGGAATACTCGCCCATTCATTTTCACAGACCCACCGGATGACAGCTACAGAGAGGTGAGTAACCTCTTCGGGGCATTTAAGTATTAGGGGGTGTTAGGGTTAGGCGCTTAGGAAGGGAGGGTTAGGGTTAGGACCATAGAAGGGGAGGGTTAGGATCAGGCTGAGGGGGGGGGGTCTTAGGGTTCAGGCTGCAGAGAAGGGAGGGTTAGGGTCAGGCTGCGGAGAAGGGAGGGTTAGTATCATGCTGCAACACGCCACATCAGCTGGCATACACACACCCCTAGATCAGGGCCAGTGACCACAGCTATTTAAGGGCTTAATTAATATTCATGAGGCTGTAGCGCTCAGCACTCATACATGGATATAATAGCAGTCCCACCCAGCTCCCACCCCCCCTGGACCTTTGTCACCTTCCACCCCTGGGTCTACCTGTTTATCATTACATGTGTTGCTTTCTATATCATTGCCCGATTCTCTCTACTGTCCATCAGTCAAAATCTACACAGAAAGAGTATGTATTGCTAGCGGAGAAGCCCCTGTATTATTAGAAATAGAATATGAATTGCCCTTCGGTAGGTGGTAGACCTTTGGGTTAATACGTTGGGTCTTCCACATTCAGAACACAACCCTATAAATAAAGAAGAGTAAAGCAATTCATCATGTTCCGGGATTCCGCTTACTGCCCCACTGTTACAATTGCCGGCTCATATAGTGTCTTAGCATGTCACTGGCACGTCGTATGGTGTATACAATGGATACGGAAGGCTGTTTACCACACTGATGAAATGTATATTCATACACACACACTGCTGTATCTCATTTTCACAGCGTAATAGAGGCAGCCGACTCCTTCTCACATTCAGTGACTTGTAAACACATGGAGAAGAATATATAAAGTGGAAGGGGAGGGTTAGGGTTAGGGTTAGGCTGCGGGGAAGGGAGGGTTAGGGTTAGGGTTAGGCTGCGGGGAAGGGAGGGTTAGGGTTAGAATTAGGGGAAGGGTTGGGGTTAGTTTAGCCACTCACCTTTCAGAGCACCATGTTCGGTACTCCGGGGAACGTTGCTATGCTTTTTCGAGGCAGATGCAATTGATATCCCATCCAGTTGGGAGAGCGTGGACCTATCGAAATAGGACCGTTCGTTGCCGGGACCCACACCCAAATCTAGCATGTCAAAAGATCAAATAATTGCACTAGAGTGTTTCTGGTACAATTATTGGCCATCTGAAAAATCTATCCTGCCCACTCACTAAAGTGATTATTGGCCTGATCGCCCAATAATTGCTCTAGTCTATGGCTAATAGCTATCGAACAACCAATCCACTGGCAAATCCAGAAGCCCGGAAGCATGGAATGTTACTTCGCCGGAGAAGCACTATAAGTCACAGCATGCAATGTCGCAGTGTGGCTCACAGCTGCTACGGAACTGCAAAACCAAACCTGATGTATCCTAGCAACCAGAGACTTGCATTCTCTTTATAACCTGATTGGCTGCTTGGTTGCTATGGGTTACTCTTCCTGTGGTAGAACTACATATCCCAGGGTGCCTAGGCAATAAAATTTGGACAGCCACAGGTCGCATAAGCCAGACTTAGAGGAATGTATACAGACACTAATGAGGAGAGCTAATTAAGTCCCTTTAATTTATTCTTCCAAGCGCTTTGTTCACATGTTAAACGAGCCAATTAAGACTGAGTGGCCGGTGGGAGCCTTTATCAGCGCAGGCTGGAAGAATAGGATATTAAAGTGGGGGGTTTAACGGGAGGGAACCAGCAATCAAGGATAAAAGCCTGAAGCCATTACATCCAGTAATCTCTGGTTCATGTGATAATAGTGCTCCTATGCACGACTTCTTTCCCCACTGTTCCCTAATAACTATTTATGTGACTGGTTTTTCCCAGCTCCATAGAAACAGAGGCTAAGACTGACCACACACTATACACGGTCCCAGGCTTTAACCATCACCCTCTGACATCACAGAGGGGGCAAAAATAGAGGCAATCTCCCCAAAATGCTGCTCGTCAAAGCGACACTCAGAGGTCTGAACAATCAGACTGTTCGGTTACTATTCCTCGCCATTCCCTATGTAATAAACCACATTATTATTAGCGAATAGCGTGTGGCCAGCAAAATTCTCCGAAAACAACCACAACAAATTGAGCACAATGACGGGATTAGACGCAAGATTACGCTAGCGGAACATTGCAGATTTTATATCACACTTCTACAGCGTGCAAGATAAATTCCAGAATGTAGATTTGCGTGATCTGCCGTTGCGGAGGAAGACAACGGACTTACATGTTTAAGATGGCTCCCACATTATGGAATTAGGGAATGCCCTGTGGAAATTCCAATTTGCGCTTAGAACGGGTGGGTGATCACGCACTATATTTCTACATCATACCTGAATGCCAGATAACCATCAAACCAGACTGATAATAATAAAAAAGTTGAAATAAATAACGATCAGACAATGGCTGTGATCTCCTTCCTGTAACAACCTCTCGCTTTCATCCTGGCGTTCTATTGGAGCGAACAATATAGTTTGGTTTACAAACTGGAAAAACTCGTTCTAGAATATACATTTCGTGTCAGTTTGGCGACTTAATACGTTCCAGAGCACAGAGGCTCCCGATGAAAGGGGTGGGCCATTAACACTTGAAGGGTAGTAAAGAAAGCCAGGTCGGACAACATTAGGAGGCCCGTAGAGACGTTTGGTGTTATAACCGTATAAACGCTGCTGGTAAATGACCTTTGTAGCTTAGAACTTACATTTGAAACAACCTAGAATGGCTCATTGTGTGGCCGCTGCATGGGGTGACTTCATCGGGAAGGTCGGTTTGTTTACCTGCAATATACTTCAAGGCCAACGGAGGGTTAAATGATAATAGAGAGAATGGCAATGTAATCGGACTATTCACTGCAGATTCCTAGGCTGTCTTTACATAAACACGAGGTGGATGGATTAAGCCGGACACGTTATAGAGTATAGAAGGGAGCAGTGTGTCAGGGGTGTGCTAGGCAAGGTATAAAGTCCTTTGTGACATTCATACACTCGAAATTGGGTCAACAGTGTATGAATGTCTACATAAATGTACTACATAGGGATAATTTACTGACAACTCTACAGCAACTTATAGCAACCCGACACAAACTAACCTTAACCCTATTACTGCATTATAAAGTTATCCACCCCCTTACCGCACTCTAACCCTACCATCCCCTTACCCCATCCCAACCCTACCATCCCCTTACCCCATCCCAACCCTACCATCCCCTTACCCCATCCCAACCCTACCATCCCCTTACCCCATCCTAACCCTACCATCCCCTTACCCCATCCTAACCCTACCATCCCCTTACCACATCCCAACCCTACCATCACCTTACCCCATCCTAACCCTACCATCCCCTTACCCCATCCTAACCCTACCATCCCCTTACCCCATCCTAACCCTACCATCCCCTTACCCCATCCTAACCCTACCATCCCCTTACCCCATCCTAACCCTACCATCCCCTTACCCCATCCTAACCCTACCATCCCCTTACCCCATCCTAACCCTACCATCCCCTTACCCCATCCTAACCCTACCATCCCCTTACCCCATCCTAACCCTACCATCCCCTTACCACATCCCAACCCTACCATCACCTTACCCCATCCTAACCCTACCATCCCCTTACCCCATCCTAACCCTACCATCCCCTTACCCCATCCTAACCCTACCATCCCCTTACCCCATCCTAACCCTACCATCCCCTTACCCCATCCTAACCCTACCATCCCCTTACCCCATCCTAACCCTACCATCCCCTTACCCCATCCTAACCCTACCATCCCCTTACCCCATCCTAACCCTACCATCCCCTTACCCCATCCTAACCCTACCATCCCCTTACCACATCCCAACCCTACCATCACCTTACCCCATCCTAACCCTACCATCCCCTTACCCCATCCTAACCCTACCATCCCCTTACCCCATCCTAACCCTACCATCCCCTTACCCCATCCTAACCCTACCATCCCCTTACCCCATCCTAACCCTACCATCCCCTTACCCCATCCTAACCCTACCATCCCCTTACCCCATCCTAACCCTACCATCCCCTTACCCCATCCTAACCCTACCATCCCCTTACCCCATCCTAACCCTACCATCCCCTTACCACATCCCAACCCTACCATCACCTTACCCCATCCTAACCCTACCATCCCCTTACCCCATCCTAACCCTACCATCCCCTTACCCCATCCTAACCCTACCATCCCCTTACCCCATCCTAACCCTACCATCCCCTTACCCCATCCTAACCCTACCATCCCCTTACCCCATCCTAACCCTACCATCCCCTTACCCCATCCTAACCCTACCATCCCCTTACCCCATCCTAACCCTACCATCCCCTTACCCCATCCTAACCCTACCATCCCCTTACCACATCCCAACCCTACCATCACCTTACCCCATCCTAACCCTACCATCCCCTTACCCCATCCTAACCCTACCATCCCCTTACCCCATCCTAACCCTACCATCCCCTTACCCCATCCTAACCCTACCATCCCCTTACCCCATCCTAACCCTACCATCCCCTTACCCCATCCTAACCCTACCATCCCCTTACCCCATCCTAACCCTACCATCCCCTTACCCCATCCTAACCCTACCATCCCCTTACCCCATCCTAACCCTACCATCCCCTTACCACATCCCAACCCTACCATCACCTTACCCCATCCTAACCCTACCATCCCCTTACCCCATCCTAACCCTACCATCCCCTTACCCCATCCTAACCCTACCATCCCCTTACCCCATCCTAACCCTACCATCCCCTTACCCCATCCTAACCCTACCATCCCCTTACCCCATCCTAACCCTACCATCCCCTTACCCCATCCTAACCCTACCATCCCCTTACCCCATCCTAACCCTACCATCCCCTTACCCCATCCTAACCCTACCATCCCCTTACCACATCCCAACCCTACCATCACCTTACCCCATCCTAACCCTACCATCCCCTTACCCCATCCTAACCCTACCATCCCCTTACCCCATCCTAACCCTACCATCCCCTTACCCCATCCTAACCCTACCATCCCCTTACCCCATCCTAACCCTACCATCCCCTTACCCCATCCTAACCCTACCATCCCCTTACCCCATCCTAACCCTACCATCCCCTTACCCCATCCTAACCCTACCATCCCCTTACCCCATCCTAACCCTACCATCCCCTTACCACATCCCAACCCTACCATCACCTTACCCCATCCTAACCCTACCATCCCCTTACCCCATCCTAACCCTACCATCCCCTTACCCCATCCTAACCCTACCATCCCCTTACCCCATCCTAACCCTACCATCCCCTTACCCCATCCTAACCCTACCATCCCCTTACCCCATCCTAACCCTACCATCCCCTTACCCCATCCTAACCCTACCATCCCCTTACCCCATCCTAACCCTACCATCCCCTTACCCCATCCTAACCCTACCATCCCCTTACCACATCCCAACCCTACCATCACCTTACCCCATCCTAACCCTACCATCCCCTTACCCCATCCTAACCCTACCATCCCCTTACCCCATCCTAACCCTACCATCCCCTTACCCCATCCTAACCCTACCATCCCCTTACCCCATCCTAACCCTACCATCCCCTTACCCCATCCTAACCCTACCATCCCCTTACCCCATCCTAACCCTACCATCCCCTTACCCCATCCTAACCCTACCATCCCCTTACCCCATCCTAACCCTACCATCCCCTTACCACATCCCAACCCTACCATCACCTTACCCCATCCTAACCCTACCATCCCCTTACCCCATCCTAACCCTACCATCCCCTTACCCCATCCTAACCCTACCATCCCCTTACCCCATCCTAACCCTACCATCCCCTTACCCCATCCTAACCCTACCATCCCCTTACCCTACATATACGTGCAAAGACGCTTATAGAAAATAAAAATAATGGTCCGGATTCAGTGACGTCGTTTTCGTCTTGTGTACGTAGATAGCGTAATAAGCTACTACACATACAGAATACAGAAATGGTACGTAGATAGCGTAATAAGCTAATACACATACAGAATACAGAAATGGTACGTAGATAGCGTAATAAGCTACTACACATACAGAATACAGAAATGGTACGTAGATAGCGTAATAAGCTATTACACATACAGAATACAGAAATGGTACGTAGATAGCGTAATAAGCTATTACACATGGCTATGACATCATCGTCCGTACCGATCACAGCTACAAACACTTTGAAAGGACAATCACAAAAACACAGACACATAAAACACAGAAATGCTTTTCATAAACACATCCCTGCAATAGATTGCAACAAGTTAAAACTTATTTTATCTACTTTTAATATATAACAATAAAACACAATTATTTTTTTTACTACTCAATCTACGGTGTTAAACTTTGAAATACATTTAAAACAAAGCTTATCGCACATAGGGGTAGATCCAGACCTACGTGTTTGATACGTGTCATCACGTAGTGTATTTCCGCTAGCGTACTTTCTAAGCTCCGCCCTCGCATGTATGTACTTTGGCCATTTTAAACCTACCAAACCCTACCTTAACTTTACACAACGTAACTACTGATGTACGAATATACCTCACGTACTTACGAGCCTATGTGGCGTAACATCTGCCGCGCATGCACAGTAAATACTAGTGTGTAACTTTACGTCAGCGGCTAGCGTTAAATCGCTCGTGTACGTAAGTCTGGATCTGGATCATAGGCTTTAATTATCTGTAAATAACACATGAAGCATTTTTAACATGTATTCATTATCCTTTTTTTTAATCTCCTTTTTAAAATCTCGAGAGGGGGAAGGGTAAATCACACACTAACAGAGGTATGATGATGGCTGTTCACTAAATCATGTGTCAAGTGACTATGGTTGTCATGACAATTAATGGCAGCCAGAAGAAGCAGACCATGTGAAAGCTTATGTAAAACTGCACATGATGGTTAACTCCAGTGCAAGCACAGACCGTTCTAGCTCAGTAGAACAGACAACAGCTCCTTCTTGTTTAACAAATCAGCCAACAAAGATTTCTAGACTAGCGTGCAGACACCAGCTCCTGTGCAAACATTCCCTTCATCAGCAAGGCGTGCATCTTACCTGGCAGCGGCTGAAGACATCGGTGAGGGTGACGCGGACGTTAAAGTGCTTCAGGACCCTGATGGCCTGCTCCCGCGCTTTTTCCGAACAGTCCACGGAAAAACATTTCCCTTCCCCGATTTGTGAACGGAGCTGTGAGATTAGGAAGGGTGAAATACATGATTGACATGTGAACTATTCTCCACACACTGGAACACACGAAAGGTAAATAACCGAAAATAGGATGCCGACAAAATAATACAAATCTGTACATTTTCAACTGATGAGATGGCGGCAAAGAAACATTGGATGTCTTGTACCCCTGAGGTGATAAGGTCTACACGTGTGGTGAAAGTTCTTTACATGGACCTGATACCGTATAGTGGTTTTCCTCTAAAACAAGCAGCTCTGGATAGGAATAGTGAACAAGTCGTTTAAAACCAGGGTTGCCGAATGTTTAAAGCTTCCCTCCGGGAGAACCCAGAGGGAAGCCATAGATTACTGCAAGAGGCGGGCTTAATGATGTGATTTATGCAAATCGTGTCATTAAGTCACGCCCCTGCCAATCACTCACGTATGGCCGTATTCAGAGATCCGTCTGGCGATCGGGACGCAAATATACGCACGTACAGAGCAAGTTACAGCCACCAAAACCACAGTCACTCCCCTTGTAAATCCGTGATCACGGAGACTTCCGCCTCCATAGACTAGCCCTAACTATCCGCATCAATTTCCGTGCGTATGTGTCCTCCGTACATGCACATCTTTGTAATCACGCCCGCTTTCCTTCATTTTAATGCCTCTCCCGCCCATTTCCAAATCCCTCCGTGCGTACATTTCCTCCGTGCGTACATTTCCGCAGGACTTCCATGCGGATTTTTCAACGTCCAATTCACAAGTCCGTCAGGCACTTCCGTGCGTATCGTCTACGTTAACTATGTATAAAAGGTTACTATGCATGCGCAATTTAAACGTACTTAAAAATACGAACAGAAGTCGGAGAAAGTGTGGTTCTCTGAATACGGCCCGTAATCGCTAGGGTTTCAGGGGATGGGCGGGACTTGATGACATCATCAAACCCCGCACACCCCTAGTAAAGCTAGGGATTACTTTGCCGGCTCTCCTGGGATACCGGGAGAACTGCCCAAATTTTGTAAGTATCCCGGATATTCCGGGAGAGTCGGCAACCCTGGCCTTAATCCAGCCATTACTGTACAATTTCAAACCCTCCCTCTCCCACCTTGTATGCATATTGCACTTAACCTGCCTCATCATCAAGTCCCGCCCTTGCCTAGTAAATCTAGGCATTACTAGCTGGTCGGGGCTTGCGGGAGATTTGCTGGCAACCGTTGAAAACAAGAACATGGAGCCGCTTGGGCCGAGGTTGCTCACTGTACAGCAGCAAATTCATTGGAAACATCATGCGCCTTACTTACACTTACACCGTCCCCTGACATGGTGCAATATAATGGAGAAAGCGCAGGGGCCCCGGGCTGCAACTACCCCCAACAGAAGCACAAACACCCACTATCTCATTTACACATGGTGGATCCCTCAGTTACACGGATGCAGACGCAGGCGGAGGGGTAGTCTTGTATCAGACTTTATATAGTTATATAGTGGAAGGAGCAGGGTTCCAGCAGCACAGAGTATATCAGGGGATGAGGGAGGGTTATATAGTGGAAGGAGCAGGGTCACAGCAGCACAGAGTATGTCAGGAGATGAGTGAGGGTTATATAGTGGAAGTAGCAGGGTCACAGCAGCACAGAGTATATCAGGAGATGAGTGAGGGTTATATAGTGGAAGGAGCAGGGTCCCAGCAGCACAGAGTATACCAGGAGATGAGCGAGAGTTATATAGTGGAAGGTGCAGGGTCACAGCAGCACAGAGTATATCAGGAGATGAGCGAGAGTTATATAGTGGATATATGGTGAAAGATATTGATCTATTCATGAAATAATCTCCCTGCATCCTAAATCCATAAGATTAATGTTGAGTCCCTAAAACTGCCTTATAGGTAAACGTGGTCTTTGATTGATAACATCATGCTCACCGTCTGGTAGGGGAGGCCGCAGGTGAGAAGGACTCTCCCATCCGTCCGGGCAATCTGCAGGGTGAGAGGATAGAGGAACGGTCACACGTTAGTCCTTTGCAATGTGATCCTGGGAGAAACCCCATAAAACAGGGCCGGCTGTAACCCGTTACTGTGCCCATTCTGAGCGCTGAATCGTACTCTCCCTGGTAGCGGCTGCGATTCCCCAGTTAGTGCTTTGGGTCAGGAATTAGAGCTAGCGGACCGTGTTCAGAGATCCGTTTTCACGTGGAGTCGCGTGCGTATTTTTAAGTACGTTTTTTTGGGCAGGGGTGAAATACGTGCTTGAAAATTTCAATAAAAGTGTGTGAGGGGGGGGGGGCATTTAACTGAACGCTTGAGGTCGTGGTTACAAAGAATCGCATGGACGGAAGACATATACACAGTTAAGCACACACGTAAAGAACACAGTGGTCTATGGAGTCGTCTACGATTGCACGGCCGTGAGAGGGGTGTCGTGGGTGTTGCCTAGCTACGGGCGAGCGTATAACTGCGCACTGTTCAAAAACGGATCTGTTCATACGGCCCAGCGTTGGGAATATTGTAATGCTGAGACGTCGACATTACAACTCTCTATAAGATCATTGTCGCGGTTACGTGCCAGTCTGATAGACAAATGGCGATCAGTTAATGCTATCAGCATTTCAGTGCCGGCGTGTTAACGGTCAGCAAACAGACCATCATCATAGTCAAACCACACCCACAAAAATCCCATCATTACCCGTGTGTCAGACACCTCCCCTCAGCCATTACATAACCTGCGATTACACCCGACAGGCGCTCACCTCTGCGGCTTTCCTGTGGTCGTCGTCGTTGTCCAGCATTAACACGTCTACGCCCAGACAGCGCAGGTATCGCCCGAGTCCCTGCAGCATGTTGTCGCAGATGACGCTGAATTCACGGGGGGACAGCGGTGCGCTCTGCGTAGAGATGGCTTTTTGGGCGGGTGGGGTTTTTAACTTCTAGGACGATACACAGAAGGGCGTTTGTTACTTTTGGGTTTACAATCTCAGCTGTGTGATCTTAGACAAGAATGAAAGTACAACGACAGGAACGGGATAGAGCTCATCTGGGTGGTTAAATAAAATGATAATAATAATATTGGACTCAATCCAGACTTCCGATTTACCCAGGTCTTCCTCTCAGACCTCTCTGTTTATAAAAGTTACCTGTCTTTCCACTCTAGAATGCTGTGTTGGTAAAGTCAACAGAATGTATTCTTCACGTCCTACTTCTACTAAATCTGTTTATCTGCGACCATTTGGCCACTGTCTACACTAAATATTTATAGGTGCGAAAGGACATTGGGGTAGATCCAGAACTACGTTTGCCGTACGTTTCCTCGCTTAGCGTATTTTCGTGTGCGTACATTCTATACACTCCCCTTGCCACACCCCTTGAATGTACGTATTTTGTCAAGATCCGCTTTCCAAACCCTACCTTAACTGTTGCCAACGTAACCGCAGTGATCCGCACACGTACGTATGGGCAACACGTATTTATGCCGCTAAGCACGCCCATACTGTACACTTTAAATACAAACCTCCGCCTACTTAACGTATTTCAGACGTATTTTGGCCTCACGTAAAATTGGCACGCCCACACGTAAGTATTTACGTGACACATATGTGAATGGCCCATACGTTCACAATTACGCTACGTTATTGAGCGTATTTTCTATGGCGCGCATGTGCGGTACTTACCAAAAGGCGATTTAACGTCTCCGCCGCACGCAAATTCGCTCACAAGCGTTGTTCTGGATCTGGCCCAATGTTGCTATCTTAGTGTCCTTAAAACATCAATGACTTGATGTTGCCAGAGCAGAAATATATATTGTATTATCTCAATACACACTACACAATTATCATATATAGGATCAACGTGAATGCATCACCAACCACATAGAACCATTTTAAAGGTGATTGGAGGGTTTCAGGTTTAATTTGTTTCTTTTTTAATCTTGCGAATCACCTGTGGACCGATGTCAGGAGAACAGTTGGTAAACTAAGAGTTTCCGGTAAATTGCGTGCAGTGTGTATGCATGAATCGGCACGCTGATAATCGCTAGTCAGTAGATCGGATCTTGTGAAAATGAATGTTGCGTACACCCAGCATATCGGTATATATTGTTCCCGTACCTGTTTAGGTATTGACGACTCCTTCTGACGCAGAGATTTCAAAACATTTGGTCTGGGGGAGGATTTGCTCTTGGCGGTTTCGAGGAAATTTTGTTTGAGCCCAAACTTTTCGGGTGCTTTCTGTAAAGCCTCAAACACGTCCAGTAGGCAATAGGCATCAGCAGCTGCAGCAAAATAGTCAGTGGACAAGTAAAAAAGCTTGTATAAGCAGGAGTGGCCCTAGAATAATGCAGGACCCATAGCAAGCCCCCCCACCCCCCCAACCTTCCACCCAGGCTGTGTGCAATTCAGCCGCCGGCCGCTTCGTGAATGCACTGACAGCTATCAGCTTAGAGGTGTCACTACTCCACGGATGCAAGGTAACATTGGCCAAAACATTGTCACATAAATATATGGTGTTACGTGGAGCGATGATAAGAGGAACCAAATTTACAAGTCAGAGGTAAGTAAACGCATTGATGAACTCCAGAGAGCTCTATAAATGGTTTTAAGGTTATAGAACGAACCATGTGTAAAGGTTAATACTGGAGGGGAGGGAGAATGTGTACGGAAAGAGGGGAACAGGAGAGAGAGAAAAGAAGGGAGAGGGAAAAATTGAGGGTTGTGAGTAAGTTGGGGTTGATCCAGCTCGGGACAGCAAACATGTCGAGGCAAAGGGTATCATGATTGCAGGCAAGATTGACTATAGCTTTTGAGTAATTAGTTTGGGTGCTAACGGAAGGAGAGGCCAGGCCAAAGATCAATGAAATACCTGCGTATACAATCTGATGTTCCCTGAGGGGCCGCTTGTCCCAGTTTGATAGCTGCTGAGTTTTATCTAATGGTTTTCCCAATACTTCCTTAACCAGCAGGCTGAGTCCCTTTTCTGGCTGTCGGCTGTCTCGTTTGCCTGGATGATCTTCCAGGACATCCACCGGTGCGCTGGACACCCTCGGCCGACTGCGATTACGCTGAATCTGTGTGTAAAGGAACACAACGCGTGAGCCCCTAAACCTATCTATACACCGAGTCACAAGACCAGAGCCGCCTTCAGAATTTGTGGGGCCCGGTATTCAACCCCGCCCCTATGTGACATCATAGGCGGGGCTCCCGCGTACCTGGGTTACCATCTGTAACAATGGTGGGCCCCCGTCAGCTGTGGGTCCGGGACAGTTGTTCCGGCTGCCCCCCCCCCCCCCCCGAT
>WWET01004290.1:45492-59024 GCA_011038615.1 Limnodynastes dumerilii
GGCTGAGGTGCAGGCTGCGGGGAGGGTAGTCTTAAGCTGCAGACAGGGGAGTCTTCAGGCTGTGGGGAGGGGAGTGATAGGGTCAGGCTGTGGGGAGGGGAGTGTTAGGGTCACACTGCAGGGAGGAAGGGGGGGTGGGGAGTCTTATGGTCAGGCTGTGGACAGGGTAATCTTCAGGTTAGGCTGCAGGCTGTGGTATGTACATAAAATGGAATTCATGACCTGCATCTTAAGCAACACAGCAAAGTGTTTTTGTAACATTTGGGAAGTGTGGGCTTCCTATTTCAGAGCCTCATTTGCTGTCTTTTAAGGACAGATTTGAGAGATAATTTTCATTTCCTTATTTTCGTCCTTCTCTTGACTTCCATCTTATCTTCTACCCCTTACCACGTCCTCTTGTCTGTCTTACCTTACCCCTCCCTTGTATAAATAAAGAAGTGTCACCTGGCCTCTTTTATATACTGGATCTTCCTGGGATAACTCTTGTGGGTTGAATATTTTTGACTACATGTTACACTGAAAGCAGATGTTTTTGTGCAAATACTACGTCTGAAAACGACACAGTTATTTCTTCTACACCTTGTTGGTCATTGTAACCTTAAAAAAAGGCACCGAAGTAGGAAAAGTTGCTGTAAATCTCTCCCATCTTTCAATCGTGTCCCCAATAAGCAAAAATGGTGCTTTTACACACTGGCTCTAAACAAAGCTCTGTATTCAGCAGTGACCCCTCCTCGAGGCATCCCTCTCATGAGAAGATGCTGAACTCCACACAATCGCAGTCAGCTCACTCTTGACCTACTATAAAGCGCTGCAAAAATAAAACGAGGGGCGTCATGTGCCGGAATGACAATTGCGCAGCGGGTCGGAGTTTTCTGTAGCTTCATAAATGACCTTTCATGTGATTTGAGGGATCCCTAATATATACATATATAATGAGAAAGGACAGCTCTGTCTGATCCCCGCCAGCAGAGGCGGTCACCATACACCCCCTCACTTCCATGTCTGCTTTTCGGGCCAGTGAACTGACACTAATTTGTAATAATTACTTCATGTAGCAATTAGCCGATGGCTGGATTCAGCTGACATTTCTCCCAAGCCGTAAACACAAATGACTTGTTTCTTCAGAGAAATCACGAGCCGTCCAATCACTGGAAGCCATCCATGGTGCGCCACATCCGTAACACTTCTCACACGTCTGCGCTAGGTCTCTGCCGCGCACCCACCGTGTCATCAGCGAAGCCGCAACATACTACCCACAAAACTGAACTGGGGAATTAAAGGGCCCCTAGGAGCCCAGAATGACTGTAATCTATTGGCTGGGTGGAAGATGGAGGAGATATCACTAATCTCTAACAGGCACGATCTGTAGTCTATTCGCAATTCATTAGTAACCAGACTGGAAGCTTGATAACTGGCTAACCACCAACCTGGAAGCTCAGTCTCCACTAGCCGATAGGCTGGAAGCTTAATATCCACTAGCCATTCAGTCTGGAAGCTCGATATTTGCTAGCCATTCAGTCTGAAAGCTCGATATTCACTAACCATCCAATCAAAAAGCTTTATATCCACTAACTATACAATCAAAAGCCTCGATATCCATTAACCAGCCAATCAGGAAGCTCAATATCCATTAACCAGCCAATCAGGAAGCTCAATATCCATTAACTACCTAGGATGATCCATACCTCCGCACAACAAGCGAATTCGGCTGTTTTACTGGCAATGCACATGCCAGATGTTCCGCAGCGGATACCCAGATATATAGAATTTAATTCGGAACGTCTGCAGATCTGCTTGACAGGGCGATGCATCCTTCCGTACACCTAAACTCCAATAAGGAGTAAATTATACAGCAGGATTGGGTTATAGGTGTCACGTGTGGTTCAGAGGTCATACGGACCTTTGACCCATATGAGGCAGGGGCAAGGGATATATCTCCGAATTGCTTATCGCACACAGATACTGACCAGCGTTACCATCACACTGTTATTTAGACTTGGGATAGGAAACATCACCTCTCATCTCTAATACTGTTTGCAACAGATGAAATATGACTCCCCCTGCAATCACCATGGTTTCACCCAGGAGTAACTAAGTTCAAGCAGTTAACTAGGTCTGGATCCAGCCCAAAGTGCATAAAGTGCTACTAAACAACCCAACAATTCCTGTTAAATAACTTTTTGTTATTTTCATTACAACAAATTTATATTCCCAGTTTCAATAATCAGTTACATTTATTTTACAAGTAATCATAAGACGCACCAAACTCCACTCCACCTGTATTTACCCACAGTGCTAGAACTATATGCGGTGTATTAATACCGCTAGTTACGCTTGGATGATATCAATAGGTCTTGGCTCCACCCAACTGCTGGTGACCAATCGAAAGGAGTTATGTGACCAGGCATTGTGACATCACTCACAGAGGTTATAAAACAAGGGGCCCAGACACAAACCAAGCAGAAGTCTTATTATATTCTTCTAGCTGGATGAGCCAGAAAGACTCTGATAGGACTGTTTTACCCCAGAGAAATATGGAGGCCGCCATCTCTTCTGGAGGATTAACGGCCAATATAAAGTTTATGGAGGGAGGAAAGCGAGTGATGATCGTCATAGATTATGACCAGGAATCTGAGCAACACCTGGTAGATGTGGACAAGGAGGTAACAACCCCTGACTGCCATGAACCAAACTCGGATATATCCTGCAAAATCATGACTCCATCCTCAGCCAACCAGGAGGAGCATGAAATGGACCCGACGGAGCCTCTTGTGGCTATTGAACCATCTCCGGGGTCACAAAATAAAGATGATTGTGAAGAAGACTCTGAAGGGTCTTCTACATTACAAGCATCAGACAAGGGAGAAGACACTGGACTGGACTCGGACGTCTGTACTGCTACAGACGCACCATGTCCCCCGACCACCAGAGACATAGGAACCCAAACTATGTCCCTGTCTTCAGATAAAGAATGTGTCGCCTGCAGAAAGCGCGAGGAGCTTCACAGGAGAATACGGCACTGGGAGAAACAGATGCTGGAGTCACATCAGAACATGAGGCCTCAGGAGGAAGCTGTATGTCCTGAGGAAGACAAAATCATTCCTCAGGAGGACGCTATGAAGTCTCTTAAAGACGCATCGAGGTCTCCTGAACACACATTGAGGGCTGCAGAAACCCCTCCAGCCATTAGAGTAAATAGGGGCAGGAGGGCAGTTGAAGCCCTGAGGAGGGGCTTTCGCTTCATACGACAACAATTCCGTAGACTAAGCTCCACCCCCCCTCGCGTTGAATCCTTATGGCATCAATACTATAATAAAACCTTGTTCATATAAATAAATCCGTTTGCTGCTGCACAATGTGTGTGTTTATTCATTACCTGATTATTCATGAACCTTCATAAAAGGTGATATGCTTTATATAAAGTGCTTACTTTATATTTTCCGGTGTTCAGATACAAAAACGGGGATTTGTAAAAGAAAATGTTTAAATAAATAATAATAATAAATATATAAATGGACGTATGTGTGTGTATGTTCCAGCATAACTCTGGAATGCCAGGAGCGATTTGGTACACATGTAATATACAATCTGGAAGTAAACACTGTGGGGGAAGAAGACACCCCTAGGGGTGAGGGCGGAAAGCCAAAAAACCCAACTCCCCATTGTTTCCTATGGGAGCCATTCTGTCCTAAGAGACTGGGTGTGGCATGGTACCGGCTAAGGTCAAGTGGGCGTGGTCTAATAGCCCCACCCATTGATGACACAGCATGACCACACCCTGCAAACTTATAAACAGATCACCTTTGCCGACCACAATCACCGGTTCGGAGGTGATTTGAGTGCATCTGAAGGCTGGAGAATAGAAATATCCTATCCCCAGAGCACTATACGCATCTCAGCCAGAGATATATACTGTATATCTATCTATCTATCTATCTATCTATCTATCTATCTATCTATCTATCTATACAAAAATGTGTGTATGTTCCAGCATAACTCTGGAATGCCTGGAGCAATTTACACCAAACTTGGTACACATATGACTTACAATCTGAAAACAAATACTGTTTGGGTAAGACACCCCTAGGAAGGGGTAGGGGGTCACATGTAAAAATAATGGAAAACGACCAATATTAGTATTGGAATCCATAGTTTTCAGGGTCGTTGAGATGAATAGTAACACTACCGATGCCGTTTAAGTCCAATTTCAGCTCCCATCAGCATGGGGGTGAGAAGGGGTGAAAAAATAAATGTCCAAAATAAACGTCATTACTGTCAAATCCATAGCTTTAAGGGGTTGCTAAGCTGATTGGTGACAGTCCCGATGACATTGAAGCCCAAGTTTAGTAGTATAGAACAAATAGGGACTTCTCGATTTGTGGTCTGTAAAGATATATATATATATATATATATATGGACGTGTGTGTGTGTTTGTGTGTGTGTGTGTGTGTGTGTGTGTTCCAGCATAACTCAGCATACCAGCATACCAAACTTGGTACACTAATAACTTACAATCTAGAACAGAAATACTGTGGGGGTAAGAAACCCTAGGGGTGAGGGTGGGAAGGGGGTAACGTAAAAATAGTGTGAAATTCATAGGTTTCGGGGTTGCTGAGATGAATAGTGACACTCTCAATCTTGCTAAAGTCCAAATTCAGCCCCCATCTGCATGGTAGGACGGGGTGAAAAATAAAATGTCCAAAATGTCCGACATTAGTGTCAAATCCATAGTTTTCGGGTCACTAAGCTGATTGGTGACATTTCCAATGTTTAGTCGAACAGAATGAATAGGGACTTCTCGATTTATGGTCTGTAAATGGGCGGGGCTTTTGGGAAAGAGGGTGTGGTTTCAACAAATAAGATCAGTTGTGAGCAGAGTTTGGTCAGAAAGACGACAGAGATAATTGTGAATGGTACTGAATGACGGGAGTGACAGTGAAGTGAAAGGGGAGTGACAGAGGAGTGACATC
Organism: Limnodynastes dumerilii; assembly: GCA_011038615.1. Taxonomy (NCBI): domain Eukaryota; kingdom Metazoa; phylum Chordata; class Amphibia; order Anura; family Limnodynastidae; genus Limnodynastes; species Limnodynastes dumerilii. The sequence continues at coordinate 50,463 of WWET01004290.1, forward strand.
TAACTCACTGATAATTTAACTTTAAGTTTTAAACACCGGGCACTTTTGCTAGTAATAATAATAATAATAGAATGATTAATGTACTATTAGGGTCAGGCTGTGGAGAGGGTCAGGTTACGGTTAGGGTCAGGCTGTGGAGAGGGTCAGGTTACGGTTACGGTCAGGCTGTGGAGTGGGGTGGGTTATGGCTAGGATTAGGCTGTGGAGTGAGGAGGGTTACGGTTAGGGTCAGGCTGTGGAGAGGGTCAGGTTACGGTTAGGGTCAGGCTGTGGAGAGGGTCAGGTTACGGTTAGGGTCAGGCTGTGGAGAGGCTCAGGTTACGGTTGGGGTCAGGCTGTTGAGTGGGGTGGTTTATGGCTAGGGTTAGGCTGTGGAGTGAGGAGGGTTACGGTTAGGGACAGGCTGTGGAGAGGGTCAGGTTATGGTTAGGGTCAGGTTGTGGAGTGGGGATGGTTAGGATTAGGGATAAAATGTGTTCTAAGGGCAGACTCCCAAATACTGACGGCACTCGGCCCTTCACTGCCAGAAATTGATCTGTTGTAAGACAGAGACTCGAAATGGCGAACCACACCTCATCTGGGGCGCCAAAGGCTGCCCACGCCTGCTTTAGTATAATAGTATATGGTTTATATTTCCATTTTCTAATGCATCGCTTGACGTGCTCCCTGCTACAGTGACACATGACCGACTGCTCTCGCTCTCTTTGAAGGACGTTAGCGTTTGTGAAATGTTTTGAAACAGGAGGTCGCTATTTCACAACCTCACCGGCCCGGATCCTCACTTACTAGTAGCGGCACCGATCCGGATCCTCAAGATTCAGATTTCTGTGCTAGAGTTCGGTCCGGCAGAGTGAGGGGGGAACAGCCTGCTTGAGGTATTTAAAGCCCTTACATAAGATACTATCTCCCCTTGTGCTTATAGTAATTAGGACGGCACAGTGACCTGAGGTGCGCTTACCTCTTACTATTAAATCAGGATACAGCCCAGTGTTCTTAAGCTCTGAGTCTTACAACACAGAGACCCAGCATAAAAAAATATAGCAGTTCACACGTCACAAATCTACCACAAGAACACACGCAGCGTACCTCAACAAATCTCTTGTACATCAGGTATTTCAGGGTGCCCAGGTGACGCTGGTTTATCATATTGGAACAGAGAGCTGAGAATAAAAATAAAATGTCAAGTAGGTAAAATGATGCTGATAGTTATACATGAAACAGGGTGAACAGGTATCCTCCATAGGTGTGAATCCACTGGAAAGTAGTGCGGCCATAGTGGGTAATGACGAGTGTATTAGACGCTGTGATGAAGGGAACACAGGTAAATTACTGCTGAGTGACCAGCCTATCGGAACACACCTTGCAAACATATAGCAGGTATTTCATTTGTTACGAGTGTTGGAATAGTGCATTCAGAGTACCGGACGTATAACATATGCGTCCGGTGTTTCGCGATTTTTACTACTGCGCATGCGTAGTCATTTTTTAACGTAATCTACGTATCTTTTTCTTCCATAGATTGCGTAAATGCGGTCTGAAAGATTGCGTAAATGCAGGGTACTCTGAATATGGGCCTGGAACATGTCGGGTCCAGCCATGAGAACGAAGCTGGTAAAATTCTATTTGGATAAGGAATATAGTCCCGATTATAGTGGTCAGCGTGCAATCTCCCAGGTGACCACAGCCTTGTATCAGAGATCGCACAGTGTGTGCACCCAACGTAACATTCCAAACCACATTAGAGAAATGAAAGAAAATACAGAAGAGCAGGGTACGAGAATGAGGCACCTAGGTCAGTACATTATGAAAAGGGCTAAATGATACCCCTTTCACATCATCACCAAATACCTGGGATTTTGCCCAAAAACCCGTATTTGAGGGCGATGTGAAAGGTCCCATTTTTGTAGACCCGGGTCCAATGACCCAAGAAAAAAAAAAGGGTTTTTTTCCCAGGTCTGGAACGGTGCCAGTGTGAAAGGTCCCATGTTGTTTTTCATTGGACAGATGTCTTTACGATTGCTATGGCAATAGTAAAGAAGTCTGTAGCCGGGAGCCACGCGCAGGGAAAGGAGACAGGCGGCATATTGTAGTACTGCTAGGTCTCGTAGCAGTCCCGTAGACGAACCAGAAAAGAGACATACAAGTACTAAATTCATAGCGACCACCAATGTCACCTGTCTCCTCTCAGGTCCTCTTTTATAAAAGATTGTTAAAAAAAATAAAATAAATGAAGTCCCCTTCAATGTTTTCAGCCAATAAGAGCTCCTCTTTGACTGATTGACAGTTGCTTGCCAGACCCGGGAATTTCCTTTGTTACTGGTGAACTTTATAAACAGGTCTTTTTTCTTTTTTGGGGGGCACGGCAATTCGCCTGTGAAAAACCCGGGTTGAAAATCATGGGTTTTTCAAGGGTGGTGATGTGAAAGCGTTATCAAAGCCCTGTAAGCTATAAGGACATCTGGACTGCAAGGTCGCTTGCTTTTGCACTGTGTACCAGAAAAGAAGAGCAGTGAGGTACCAGCATGGCAAATGAGCAATGTGACTACGGCTAATTCAGGAGAACACCACTTACATGGATCAAGGTTATTCATTTCCAGCAACCGAAATGCCAGTTTGCTCACAGTTTTTAAGTTCAGTTTGTCTGCCTTCACAGGGGGCAGACCCTTGTACTCTCTGAAACAAAGTTCAAAAGGCAAAAGTTGAACAAACTTTTTTTTATGAAACACTAAAAAGTTAAATACAAGGGTCCGGATTCACAGTGACGTAGTTTTCGTCTTACGAACGTTGTTTTAAGAATTCAGCTACCACGCATGCGTCGTAGCTTATTTCCGCTATCTACGTACTATTTCTGTACATAGATAGCGTAAGCGCAGTCTTTACTCAATCTACGTAGAGAAATGGTACGTAGATAGCGGAAATAAGCTGCTCAATTCTTAAAACAACGTACGTAAAACCAAAACTACGTAACTGTGAATACGGACCAAGATCTTAAAAATGTTACTGACTTGCTGACTTTCCTGGGGTTGAAACTGGAGTCACTCCATCGATCCAACATCTGGAGCAGCTGAGTCAGAAGATCGGGGTGTCCGTCCACATACGCTTCTACCAGGTTAAATCTTTCTATTAGAAGCAAGGGGGCGCACATCTATAAAGAGCGATACCAGACAGGTGAGAGGCAGCAAAGACCTGACTGTCTCCCTAAAGGTGTAGTCTGTCCTCCATCCCCTCATCCAAGAGAGATCGATGGACATGGTTATGTATAATAGATACCGTAAGCTAGGCCTCTCTCTCCAGGGGGTTGTAAAAGGACCAATCCCAGCAATCCTATCATAGGCATAGCTGATACCTGACAAAGCATGCTGGGATACCTGACAAAGCATGCTGGGATGTGTAGCATCACAACACCCGAAGAGCCACAAATTAAAGCCCTCCAAATGGACCGTGCCACAAATGTAAGATCACGTGGAAAGTGGTCATATGTATGTTTTACCGTGGACACATGTGGACATTCCTTCCATCGCCTATTACAAAGTAGTGCAAAGGCAGCATAAAAGTTGTGTTGTTGTGTTGTGTTGTGTTGTATAGTGTCATGTTAAGGCATGACACACATCTCAATCTGAATAAACAGACTATGGCAAAGTAATGGAAGCAAACCTATAGCTGTCACATAAGATTTCTTTCTTTATTATTTATTAAAAGGTTTTTATATAGCGCTTTACAATTTTAACAATCCGTATAAACAAGACTGGGTAATAAAGAGATTGGGGAGAGTAAGAGGGCCCTGCTGCTATATAGAGTACAGGACAGCGGGATTGATACATAAAGGGAAGTTCTATATATCGCACAATGGAACCAGCAAAAGTGCTCTCAGTGCTCTGTATGATCCAGCCACACAGAAGACACAGATCCCTCACCACAAGGTCCAGTCACTTACTTGTTCCAGGTTCAGATCATCCTGGAGGTTCAGCTTGGTGGCCAAAATAGCTGCCTAGGAAAAAAATAATTCATGCTAAATATACCACCATAACAGCCCCATTAAAGCCCCAGACACACTACAGTTTTCTAAACGATGGACGACATTACAGAACATTATTATTGCCAATCAGTCTGCACACACACTACAAACGATTTTCTGTTGAGCCTTCAGTACTGAATGGCTTGATCGTTTATATTAAACTTGTTAAAAGATGCGATCAAACGATTTTGTGTACTTTACAATGATCAGGCATGATCAGCGTACACACTTGCACGATATCGTTCAAAACACTCCTTTCACGGGTGTTTTAAACGATTATCGTTTAAAAAAACTGTAGTGTGTATGGGGCTTAACACGTATTCCTGACTGTAGCATCAACAGCAATCTATATTTACACTTGTACTAGGAGACATCACCTTTCCTATCTAATACTATTATATTATACAGATACTGAGCAGCGTTACTATGACACTGTTATTTATACATGTACCAGGAGACATCACCTTTCATAACTTATACTATTATATTATACAGATACTGAGCAGCGTTACTATGACACTGTTATTTATACATGTACTAGGAGACATCACCTCTTAAATAATATAATAATAACAATATAATAGTATTAGAGATGAGGTGATGTCTCCTAGTACATGTATAAATAACAGTGTAATAGTAACGCTGGTCAGTAACTGTGTAATAATATAATAATAATATAATAGCATTAGAGATGAGAGGTGATAAATAACAGTGTAATAGTAACGCTGGTCAGTGTCTGTGTAATAATATAATAGTATGAGAGGTGATGTCTCCTAGTACATGTATAAATAGCAGTGTACATAGTACACAGGGGGGAGAGAACATAGTAATGCTGGTCAGTATCTGTGTGCAAAAAGCAAATGCAAAGTATTCTCCCTGCATACACAGAATTACAATCATTTATAAAAAACTGCAATTCAACATAGTGTTGCCCAGGTGTAACTTTCCACCTGTTTTCCTCTTATCTGTCCGCACTGCCGTTTTGTGCTGTCACAGTAATACACGGATACAGCCCTCACATGGGGGAGGGGATGCACTGTCTGATGAGATGTCTGCAGCACTCGGTGGCTCGGGAGAAGCATCTTACTGTAGTTCACCCAAAAAAACCAGCGCACTCAGCCTGCGCAGACATTAGCCACCCCGAGACATGGAATACATCACAGCCCATTCATTCACAGGGCCCTTTGCTAATCCAAGCTGACAAGAGGTTGAATGCATTTGCTGCACTATCAGAAAGCAGTGAAGCATGCATGGCCTGCCAGACTGGCCCTCTGTGTATGTGACAATGGCTGCTCTCCGCGGGAGGGGTACGCCGGCGACAAGAGGCACCTTTGTCCTCTCCTCTCTGCCTTTTGGAGTGCAGGAAAGTCTCATTCAGCCTGCCACAGTCACTCTTTCAAAAGGCTGAACTGTAACATGAGAAAGCCATGAAACACTAGCCATCCTTCTACATCCTACCCCTTATTATCCTCAGACACCGCCTGCTCCATTCAGGGGGTCTTCGGAGAATAGCAGCACACAATATGAGCCTCCGAGGGCTCTGAATTCCTCCATTGTTTGCTTATAAGAAAGGAGAAGAACAGAGATGCTATAGGCATCAGCGAAGCCATCTTGTATTTCCAGAAGCCATTTTAGAGGAACTTTCCCGAGAGAGTCCCAGAGTGTCCATTTTATTGAGTATATAAAGTATTCTTGTATTTATGGGCGACACTATCGCTATTCTGACGCCTGACAAACATGGACTCCATGGCCCAAATTTACTAAAGCCGCGAGAATGGAAAAAGTGGACACAGCAACCAACCAGATTCTAGTTGACACTTTCAGAATGCAGGAAAGCGAGAGCTAGAATCTGATTGGTCGCTATGGGCAACATCTCCACTTTTCCATTCTTGCAGCTTAGTAAATCTGGCCCCAAGATGTAAATGGGGCGACAGAGACATTTTGTCATGCCACAATTTCGTCAATAAAGTTTTGCCGGTGTCAATGCTCCGCTACCTGGCAGCACTGCGTGGCAGGGAAAGTCGCTGCCGTTCCAATGTCCTTGAATTTCGAAAGTGATGAAGCTGACAGCAAAATTCTGTCCTTATCCGTTTAGATGCGGTTCCGATATTGAAAAATTATTTCACCACAGAGCTGGAAGTTTTCATTTCGACTGCTGTACCCGCACTCTGCTCTCTGCTTTATGGCTAGGGTTAAAAAATGAGGGTTAGGGTTATTGTAATTCCGACACAAATATGTCAACATTACAATAATCGATCAAGCAGGAGTCGCGGTATCGTCTCAGTGCCGGCATGAACAGTTTCGAAATTAAGAAAATCGGATCAGCGCCCGATAATCAATCAGCTTACTGAATGGCTCCCTATTCTTTAAGTGCCTCCCTCTCCTGTTATGATGATTGGTCCCCAGCAGGGGAGGTGTATGGTGCCAATAACAGGATATTTATCTGGCGGGAAATCGTCCCATTTAACAGGCCACCCCTCTGCTGAGATCGATAACCGACCCAGTGTATGTCCAGCGTAACGCCAAGTAAAAAAAAAAACATTAATAAAAAAGAAAATAAATAAAATAAAAAAAATACTAGACAAAAAAGGAAATTTCATGATATTATAAGATATTTAAGCAAAAACTGTCACCAATGGGCAATGCTTGATAAATACCGCTTTCATCGCTTTAAATACGAATTATTGTGCGTTCCAATGAAACGCGTGATGTCTGAGGTAACGGAGGCATGTCACAAATAACCAGTGTTGTTGGTGATTACAAAGAACGTCTATCAATCACACAGATTGGATGCAGCCATTTTATGAGCTGAGCCGTTGGGATGTTAGTAAAAGAATGCATGAGCCATTATAGGGGTTCAGTTTAGGAAAGGGCACAGGTAATAAACAGGACGCACGGTACAGTGCTGAGTTACCGGATGGCGGTTATTACGGTGCTCACCTCTTTATACTTTCCCAATTGGTGAAGGTGAGTCACGTGACCCAGTAAGAAAGTGCGGTCAGCTTCCTGCAGGCGGTACATACGGAGGAGCACATCCAGAAGCTGCCCTTCTGTGACTAAGCTCAATGCGCGGGTCTGTAGCTTCCGCAATCTCAATCCGGACTGAAACATACAAGTTTTACATTACCCACCTGACAACTCTTTGCCCCTTGAATACAACACATATCTGCTCTATCAAAACAAACAGCCTTTATAATAGGCGGAAACGTGTATTTCCCAACCTGCAAAGATGTGAGGTGAGAACAGAGAAGAACGATAAGGCACTCAAGCGGTGACATTACATTTACAATGAATAAGGCAATACACAATTATCACTGCTGTATACTTATGAGGTGCATATGACTCGTTGGTGAGAGCATGGGGGACGGTACATTCCATCGTCTGACCTGCTGTAATTCCGGATGTTCTATCAGCCACCGATGAAACTCATTAGCAATGAAATTGGCCAGCGCGTTCCCTCGCCCCTTGTTGGCGTTGCAGCGTTCCAGCACGTCCAGGAGAGCGGCTTGTGGGTCATCCACCGATACGATGAAATCGTTCAGGTTCTTCTGGGCCTGTAATGTTACAGATCAGACGGTTACCAGACATAGGGGGCATAAAGCTGGGATCACACCTTATCCACGTATCAGGCCCATTACACCATTTGCAACTCTACTCCCCGATCGTGATTTGTTGTGATATAACAAGTGACATCTTAAAAATGGATGTGGTTTGCTGGTACGATGGTCTGTTATTCCACAGCCTATCATACGGCAGCCGAATCACGTCACATTAGAATGTGGAGGTGTTCCTTTACTGCCAACCCTAACCCTCCATATCCTGTCCTACAGCCTAACCCTAACCCTCCATGCCCTGTCCTGCAGCCTAAGCCTAACCCTAACCCTCCATGTCCTGTCCTGCAGCCTAAGTCTAACCCTTAACCCTCCATATCTTACAGCCTAACCCTAACCCTTCCGCAGCCTCACCCCTGTCATGCAGCCTAAACCTACCCATTCAGCCTAACCCTAACCCTCCCGCATCCTAACCCATGTCATGCAGCCTAAACCTAACCCTCCATGTCCTGCAGCCTAACCCTCCATGTCCTGCAGCCTAACCCTAACCCTCCATGTCCTGCAGCCTAACCCTAACCTTCCATTTCCTGCAGCCTAACCCTAACCCTCCATGTCCTGTCCTGCAGCCTAAGCTTAACCCTTAACCCTCCATATCTTACAGCCTAACCCTAACCCTCCCGCATCCTAACCCATGTCATGCAGCCTAAACCTAACCCTTCCTGTCCTGCAGCCTAACCCTCCATGTCCTGCAGCCTAACCCTCCATTTCCTGCAGCCTAACCCTAACCCTCCATGTCCTGTCCTGCAGCTTAAGCCTAACCCTCCATGTCTCACAGCCTAACCCCCATATACCAATGTTCCCAATAGCATTTCTCCATTTGCCGAGCATTTTGGCAATGATACAGCCCCCATTCAGCTGGCAGCTAAATCACTGTCGCAATAGGGTCGGCCCGGCTCCTGCATCTCCCCACATCTTCTGTGACCAGAGACTCACCTG
>WWET01004290.1:91646-125607 GCA_011038615.1 Limnodynastes dumerilii
ACACATATACGTGTGTGATTAGGAAAATTTCTGTCTATTTCTCTCTGATGAAATCCGAGGACGAAACGCGTTGGTCTGTTTGCTGACTCTGCAGTGTGGTTCTGATTACTGATACTCAGATAAGCCTGAATATTTATTTATTGTATGCATAAAAAGCTATCCCTATGACATCCGGTACACATACATCCTTAGAAGTGTTTAATATTAATACATCTAAGGTGTTGGTTCACACTTTTTGATTAAAAGCATTGGTATATCACCATTTAGGGTCAGATTTACTAAGCTCCGGGTTTGGAAAAGTGGAGATAATGCCGATAGCAACCAATCAGATTCACAGTTTTAATCCGTGGGAACTGACGGATATTATCACTTGGAACAATGGTTTTGAAAGACTTTACTTATATATTTATATGATTTTCCACTTGGGTTATTAGATATATAACTATGGTCTAGATCTACTAAACTGCGAAAAAGGGATGCTGCCAATAGCAACCAATCAGATTCTAGCTCTCACTTTTCTATTACATACTAGAGAATGTTAATTAATTCATTAGGAGCCTCTGACATCACTGAGGTTTTTTGTAGGAGCCACAATGGATGTAAACATTTTGTGGGCCTAACCAGTATCTAAAAATTCTTAATCTTGAATGTATTAGCAATTACAGACATGGCGATGTCATTGGCTGACAGAGAATTTAATGGTTCAGTTACAATTATACTGCGGAAGACAAAATGGCCGCCACCACCGCTTAACTTGCAAAGCAGCTCAGTGGAATCACTGGCTTGATTGTCTATTTTTTCATTCATACTGTACATTCTACAAATAAGATATGTTTCATTCACACTTGCCAACAGGAGCGAATTATTGGTTCTTTACACACAACAGGTGAGCGCCTTCCAAAAAGAACCTCAGAGATGTCTCCGATAACTCCTAAAATGTCATGAACGTTGATATACCTCACAAAATGGCCTCCACAACGTGCTTAATACACTATTAGGCACATTATTTCACAATATCAAACCTAAATTTAGGGGCTATCATAATAGGAAATAGATCTATGCATAACGAACGTTACATCATTTATCTTTCAATATATTTTCTCTAATCTCCACGTTAAGTCTCTCCTCTCAGGAGACACTGAAATACAAGAAACTCATCATCTCACAAATCACAATTGCGTCTATGGCCAAAAAAAATAGTTCTTATATAGTCAACCCTTCCAAAAAGGCAGAAATATGTGTAAAAATCCCACTTTTATTAGCATTTCACGCAGATGAAAGCGGCTGAAATCTGCATAGATGCCATTTTACATTCCAGTCCCTTGCACAATGCTGGAAGAGGCTCCAAGATAGAAACCAATAATGGGGCAGTAAAAAGTTTAAATGAGGAGACAGCCTCATAATAAAGTGATTGTACAATTGCTCAAGACTGAGTAGAGCACGGTAAGAATATAGGCACAAAGTACGTCACTTATGTCAGCAGATAAGAAATCTTTTCTTGGTGCTGACATCTGAGAGATAGAATTGTCTTACAAGCTCACAGAGATTCATTTCTTAAATTATTCTTTACTATACTGTTATAGCAAAGGCTGCCTTGGATTCTTACACAGTACACCTTGCTGGCTAACAGTGTTCTGCCACTATATACTATGTGGGGTATGGGTCACAGAAACGGTACATAGATAGCGAAAATAAGCTACGATGCATGCGTAGTGGCTCAATTCTTAAAACAACGTACGTAAGACCAAAACTACGTAACGGTGAATCTAGACCTATATCAGGATTTTTATATATGTTAAAAAGTAGTTATGCCATTTAGTGTTGTGATGTCCTAGAATATAAAAGCAGTGGACCGGCTACAGAGACAAAAATAATACAAAACTACAATAAGACATTAAAGTAAGCAGAAAAAGTGACTTGGAATTGGAAAAGGAAAGCAGTCTATGACTAAAATAAGGTTTACATTTTATAAGGTTTTATTATAGTAAATCTAACTGTCATACACTGCCACCTAGTGGCAAATGTGATTACCACAGCAGAAGTGAACATAGTGGCTAAAAAGTCTTATAAATGTAAGTTTCTATGTAGCATCGTACACGAGTGCCCTTGACGAGCGATGAGAATACAACTATCTTACCGTAAGTGTACACACATTTACAATAACCATGATCTGTTTTTCTTGCCAAATGCTCTTCAAGAGCTTCTCCACTGTCAGTCTCTACATTGGTTCCCTGTATTTTACAGAATCAAATGAAAGATCCTTTTGCTAACCTACAAGGCCATCAATATGACTGCCCCTGCATACATATCCTCACTCGTCTCAAGATATATGCCAGCTCGTGCTCTCAGATCCTCACAGGACATACAGCTCTCCCCCACACTAAACAAATGCTCTGACTCCCAGTGACAGGACTTCTCCCGGGCTGCACCCACTCTCTGGAATAACCTTCCTCACCCACTAAGACTATCCTCTACTCCAAACGCTCCCTCAAAACTCACCTCGTCAGACAAGCTACCAAATTCCACAACCTACATAACATTTGTCTACACCATTATTAACAACAACTTATTATATGACCATCACTTCATGATTAAACCAAACTTGTTCTCATTCATCCTATACTAAAATTCCCCTCATTCCTGTTACTAACACTGCTGTGTGACTGGATCATACAGAGCACTGAGCACTGTTACCATGCAAGTTGGCTGGTCCACAGTGTGATTATAGCACTTTCCCTTATGTATCAATCCCTAATATCCTATAGAGTGTAAGCCTGTGGCAGGGCCTCTTACCCACCCAGTCTGTCTGTTACCACCCAGTCCTGTTATAATGATTGTTAAAATAGTAAAGCGCTACGTAATATGGCTCTATATAAAAACCTGTTAATAAATAACTTTGAACACTATATTACTAGAATACACTAATGAATGAACAATTAGGAGTTTGGATGCCAACAGCCAATCACGTCGTTCCTTTACATTACACTATCAATATGTGGAACGCATACATAGAATGTAAGGTGATGAAATGGCAGCAGAGGAACTAAGACATGCAGATGATCAGATTATCTCAAGGAAGTAGCTGTATAGAAATATAGGTATTGCCACACATGGAATGGAATTTTAGCACAACATAAACACCATGAATAATGTATGTCTATGTATACATTGTGGTCACACCCTTCGTGAATCTTTGCAGCAAAGAACTATTCGATATAAGCTGTAACTTTTACTAAGGGCAATTCCTTATTGCAGCTCTCCTGCCAGTGACAGATGAGTCAATTCTCTGTTACAGGAAGAAGCAGCTTATGGCTATGTGCAATGTATTTCAACGCTGCTGGAGCTTGCTGGGAGTTGTAGTATCCTGCCACCTGCGGCCAGATTTACTAAGCTGCGGGAAAGGAAAAGTGGAGATGTTGCCCATAGCAACCAATCAGTTTCTAGCTGACATTTTCTAGTATGTAATAGGAAAGTGAGAGTTAGAATCTGATTGGTTGCCATGGGAAACATCTGTCCAGCAGCTTAATAAATCTGGGGTGCAGGTGGTTGTCTGTGTGGGGGTAAAGCCAAGCCTAAATAAAAAGAGAAGCATCACATTACAGAAACGCAGGTTTATACGTAGCGTGAGACGGATTCTAATATGTGAAACGTATACTTCCTGTGTACACTGAATAGCAATGATGTTTCAGCTGGTCACCGACTCGGGGCCCCATAGCGAGGAAGCGGGGGCAAAATATCGATGGAGGTTGGGGTGGATTTGTGGCCTCTATCTGGTGTGAGCGACAATGTATTTCTTAACAGCGCTCAGCACTTAGACTGAATGCTGAACACCAACTTTACAACTTACTAAGAGCTTTGTGGGTGCAGGATGGGCCCCTTCTCTCCTCCAGGCCCCGGACCCCCACACAGGCAACCACCTGCACCCCAGATTTACTCCTACTTGGCCTCCTACAATATACAATCGGCACGATTTTCATGTAGTGTGTAGTAAGGATGGATTTGTTGAAATCAACCCAAAAAAATGGTCTAATAATGCATTGGAATGATAATCATATTGTTTAGCCTACACAAAGGATGCAACGGCTGTTGGGTTAATCCTATTAGGGAGACAGCCCTATTTATTGTGCAGTGTGGTCATTTTGCAATGTCCCTGGCGATTAGATCGTTATGTTGTCCCCAGAACATCACGTGGTGTGTGGCCAGCTTAGATTGAGGGTATAGGTTACCCAGTGCATCGATTGGCAATTTTATACATGTCAAAAACTGTATGGTATGGCCCTTTCACCATTCAAAGATATAAAAATGACCTTTCATCTTGGTAACAGTACACTTCATTAAAGAGAGAATCACCTATATATAATACTTTACCAACACGACCTTACACAACAGGTGCAGTTTGAAGTCTTATGAAGCAATAGGAGGCTCATTTTATTATCTCACATATAGTTAATAAACTCAATTTAAATAAACTGTATTTTCTGTGTAACCCAAGTATATTACAGTAACAGCTTATAAAGTTCTCTGATATTAACAAACAGCCGAAGCCTCAATTGCGAGACTCAAGCACCCATTTTGAACACACATAGTCCCGAATTTATCTAGTTGTACCTGTGACGTTCAATGTGAGATCTTGGGGTTCAACGTTCCCAGACAATTCCTAAAAGAAAGAATAAATTAGTCTGTGATCACAGAGAGGAGGCCGTGTTACTGGCAAGTGTCATAACCAATATTTTATTATGAGAGGAATATATATATATGAATAGAACATGTGGCAAAGAACCCATTTCGCTCAAGGGTGTCATTGCAATGTTATGTTACCATGGGACCCATTTTATATATATATATATATATATATATATATATATATATATATATAGAGAGAGAGAGCCTGGGGGAGTGTATAGAAGGTATGTACATGCAGGGGGAGTGCCTGGGGGAGTGTATAGAAGGTATGTACATGCAGGGGGAGTGCCTGGGGGAGTGTATAGAAGGTATGTACATGCAGGGGGAGTGCCTGGGGGAGTGTATAGAAGGTATGTACATGCAGGGGGAGTGCCTGGGGGAGTGTATAGAAGGTATGTACATGCAGGGGGAGTGCCTGGGGGAGTGTATAGAAGGTATGTACATGCAGGGGGAGTGCCTGGGGGAGTGTATAGAAGGTATGTACATGCAGGGGGAGTGCCTGGGGGAGTGTATAGAAGGTATGTACATGCAGGGGGAGTGCCTGGGGGAGTGTATAGAAGGTATGTACATGCAGGGGGAGTGCCTGGGGGAGTGTATAGAAGGTATGTACATGCAGGGGGAGTGCCTGGGGGAGTGTATAGAAGGTACGCTCGCGTAAATACGCTACGCTAGTAAACGGATTGCAAGCGGAGTTCTGGATCTACCCCAAGGTCACATTAAAGGTATGAAAATACCTTGATTTTGGAGTCTCTTTCAAAGAAACCTGCAAAGGTTGTGTTGACTTCTTTTTAACAAAATTTGTAGCTATTAGGGGGCGTATTCAGAAATGTGTTTCTATAAAGGAACGCAATTAGACGCGCGCACGTTGCAGGCCAAACCCCCTCACACCCATGACACCCCCCTCTTTCGGCCGTGCTGTCGGTGACTTCCGCCCCTATAGACCACTTGTAACTTTCCTTGAGCAGTTGCGTGCGTATTTGTCCTCTGTAAATGCGATATTTATAACCGCACCTCCATGCGTTCATTTAAATGCCTCCTCCCACCCACTTTTATGTAAATTTCTCTGTGCTTTGGAGATGCGTGCGTATGTCCCCAAGTGCGATTCACATGTACGTCCGTTAGGCACTTAAACACGTAAACGCTGATGCTGATATACAGGAAATGCAAAGGGTCTTACAATTTCACTGATGGTTGCAAGCCGACGAGGATAACAATTCCTGTGTACACACTATCATCTCTCTCTGTACACACTATCATCTCTCTCTCCTGACTATGGACCGGATCCAGACTCTGTCCGACAGAGAGAGGGCAGTGCATGCCCCCAGTCACTCCCCTCTCTCATGCGGGCTTTATGGAAGCTTACGGGATACCCCTCCCACACTGCACCATTACCATTCTTCCCCCCGCCCACTAATGAGGGGAAGCACAGCCTATTTCCTAGGAAATGGGCTTGTACAGAACTTTGTTCCGTATGATGCTTCCATACATACTTTGCAGATATCTGCCTGTCGCCACAGTGCTAATCATTGCTTCAGTAAGTCTCACCATTCCCATTCAGTAGCTACAGCTCTCCAAGTAGTCCAGGCAAACAGGTCCGCCCTCAGGGAGGTTAGCCGGGATCGAATGTCCCAGGCCCGGAGCTGACTGGGGCCCACCAATGCTTTCCTATCTCTGCAGAAGCTGATAGTTGCTGCTCAGAGCTGTTCAGTAGCGGGAAGAACTTCTTTGCGCACCGGCGCGCTGTTGAAGCGGGTCCCCTATGTGGCGTCACCAATTCCCCGCATTTTCTGATAGCGGCCTTGCAGGCAAATATGGCGTAATGTTATATTTTTGTGCCCCACAAAAAAGGGCAAGGAAGACGTATCATATACATACAGGTCTTTGGAAGTGGCGGCAACTATGGCTCAATAAAAGTGGCAACCTATGATAGTATGCTAATTACGCCATTTATGAGGTGAAAATTTACGTATATATTCTAAGACACAGAAATATGTATGTATTGAGGTTTTCAGTGTTTCTCTAAGTTGTTTTTCTGTGATAGGGAACTGCATTGGTCTTTGTACGGTTCTGTGTTCTTAAAGCAGGTTAATTACATTGTAACCCAAACGGGAGACAGGAATTTAAATGAATAAATTAAGATGATTGATTCTGGTTACAGTATGTATACATAATAATATTGATTAACACATAGGGCCAGATTTACTAAGCTGTGGCAAAAAAAGTGGAGATGTTTCCCATAGCAATCAATCAGATTCTAGCTGACATTCTCTAGTATGTAAGTGAGATCTAGAATCTGATTGGTTGCTATGGGCAACATCTCCACTTTTCCAAACCCACATCTTAGTTAATCTGTCCCCAACGCTTGTTGCTTATATCCCACACATTGAAATTGTCAATTCCTTTTATCATTCTCTGAGCTTTTTAAGTTATTATATTATTGTATTTCAGCTTTGCATATGATTTTACATGAACTGTTTATAATGTAAATAAGGCCAATGACTGATAGAAAATCTCCTCTGTCAGGCTGGGTACACATTATCTTTTCAAAAGATAATCTTTCCAATCACACAATCAAAAGACCGTTTCAACAGATATCTGACCAGTGTGTGCTGTCCAAAGATACTCAAAAATCTTTTGAATCGGTCTGTGATTTTTTTTTATTAGATCTTTTGGAGCTCCTAATATGCCAGATCAACAATGGAAGGATATCTTTTCTTTTTTGCAAGTGTGTCCTGTGTCTGTTAGGAGGTCTATTAGGAGATATCTGGTGAAATAGTGTTTTGATTGTGATATTGGAAAGATTATCTGCTGAAAAGCCCCAGTGCAGGGAGTGCAGACTGCTAGTGTTGAAGCAGCGTGGTGGCTCAGCAAGTAGCGCTTGTGTCTCACTGCACTGAGGTTATGAGTTCAATTCCTTGACAAGGCCCGTGTGGAGTTTGCATGTTCTCCCTTTATCTGTGTGGGTTTTCTTTCAGACTCCAAAAACATGCTGCATAAATTCATAGATTAACCCTGGCGTGTATGTCAGTGGTAGGGATCTTAGAATGTAGCTCCAATGTGGCAAGAACTGATGTGAATATGAAATAATCTCTTTAAAGCGCTATGCAATCTAATAGCGCTATATAAAATCCCTGCTTTATGAATGGGTGAGTACGCGATTCTCATACTCACCCATTCACTGTTGGAAGTGCTGCCGCTGGGGTTAGGCAGCATGGGGGGGAGGCTTAGAGTTAGGCTATAGGAGGGACTTAGGGTTTGGCAGCATGGGGGGAGACTAAGGGTTAGGCTGTGGGAGGGACATAAAGTTAGGCTGCAGGGGGGGGCGACTTAGGGTTTGGGTTAGCGAGCGGGTTGGGGAAAACGCACCATGTTCGGTTCTCCAGGGATTGATTGCTTATGCCTCATGGAGACATAAGCAATCGATATCCCAGCCAGTTCCGAACTTGCTGGGAGGGAACGGACTTAGGGTTTGGGTTAGCGAGCGGGTTGGGGAAAACGCACCATGTTCGGTTCTCCAGGGATTGATTGCTTATGCCTCATGGAGACATAAGCAATCGATATCCCAGCCAGTTCCGAACTTGCTGGGAGTGAACGGTCCTTTCGAAAAATAGGGCCGTTCCCTACGGGGACCCACACTCAGTAAAATCCCCCCCTTCTATCTTGACTCTTTCTCGTCACATAGTATGTGGAGAGCTGTGAGCCATCGTGTGTGTGAGTGTGTGGTAGCTACAGGCTACAGTATTTATTACTCTAGAGAGATTTTAAAAAGGAGGCCATTGTATAGCGTGAGGGAGGCTGTCAGCTGAGTGCGTGAAGATAAATAATGTGAGGTTCTGTTTTAACCCAGCATCAGTTTTTTGGGGGGGGGTTTTCCTAGAAAACATTTAATAGCTTTTAAACATGTTTGGGATTATAGGAGCAAGTGAAATTTAGTGCAATAAAACTATAGCTTAAAATACACAATATATCATAGACAATAGCTATAATCCACTGTGGTTTTTTAGTTTCATGGTGTTTCTATCCTTGGAATAATCACAGTGAAAAAAACTTTCTACTTACATTATTTTTTTATTGTTTTACTGTTTTATTTGATTTGTTTTTGGTTTTTTTATTGCTTCCACTCTTTTTATGAAGCTATACGTAGATATAGACATGTAGCATATAAGAGATTACAAATCATAACGTACGGTAAATACAGTTTACCAAAGATTACAGCTAGAAAACAAACTATCCCTTGAAGCCTGTTTGTGTTTGTTTAGTTTTTATTAAACGGTGCGATTAACACTAACCACAACATATAATAGAGAATAACTTACCGTATATAGAGGAAAGGATAACATGGAAGAAAACAATGTGGTGGGGGAACGGGGTATAGAAGAAGAAAAAAATGAGAGACGGGGCCAGATTTACTAAGCTGCGGCTTTGGAAAAGTGGAGATGTTGCCCGTAGCAACCAATCAGATTCTAGCTCTCACTTTCCTGTTACATACTAGAGGATGAGAGCTAGAAGCTGATTGGTTGCTATGGGCAACATCTCCACTTCTCCTTACCTGCAGCTTAGTAATTCTGGCCCCTGTGTACAAAAAGAACACACAGAGATCTGGATGTAAGTGAGAAATTCCTATTTTGTTTTGTTTTTTTTACAAACAGGCGAAACTTTGTTAATTATTAGAAACTCTCTGTCATTCTTGTTATCAGGAAGCCTTCTGGGAAAGGCACAGGTGAGTATTTCGTCACAATGAAGCAAGTCAGGAATTTAAAGAGCTGTGGACGTGCCACGGAGAGTGGATTGGAATGACTGTGAGGGAGGGACGCAGGAGACGGGCACTTCCTGATAGACACACAAATATCTTCCATACACCTGACACCCTGCACCGGCTTCTGCCTGATCTCCTCTGCTGTTGTGCCTCAGCGGGTTGTGCCAGGGAAGGATGCCATACAAGGATCTGGTGAAGTGCTGGCATGAAGGGGTCCTGGCAGCGGATAATAAGGATCTGCATTTAGCATTGACGTGCTTTACACAAATTGAGGATCCTCCTTCGAAGATCTGGTTTAACATTGGATCAATTCACATTCTTAAGGGAGATCTGGAGAGTGCAGTGCAGGTAATTCCTTCCTTATTACTGATGGAGTCAGGTTACAGGCTGATATTTAGAGCCACATTTCCTAAGCTGCGAGTTTTAGAAAAGTGGAGATGTTGCCCGTAGCAACCAATCAGATTCTAGCTCTCACTTTTCTATTACATACTAGAGAATGTCAGCTAGAATCTGATTGGTTGCTATGGGCTTAGTAAATCTGGCCCTTAGCAGCTATCAGGCTTCCTGCCTTCATTTACCTTCATGATACTTCCTGGGAACTAAGGGCGTCGGAACATTTTGGGGTTGGGCTGAAGCCTTTTAATATTAGGACACTTAAATCACACAATTGCTGCACCCCTCATTTTATGTCCCTCATAGATCACATGATTAAACCAAAAACCGTGGAACCCCTGGTCACATGTTTATGTCCCAAACAGGAGAATCCTCATCCTCATCATGTCTCTGCAGTCTGGTGTCCCTCTCATGTGTTTAGGAAGGGTTCTAGAACCTCTCCCTTTGTTCTAGGACCCTTCGTTGGAACACCGTAGGCTGGATGCAATATCTGGATCTGACTTGATCTACCAGATGAATGTGTGAGGTTACGCCTGTGATCTGTCACGAATTTTGTTGTGATTTGAGTTTGAGAAATATCTGATAAAGAATTTACTACTGGTCTGTGGAACGATTGGTGCTCATACAGAGGCTCCAAAATTTTCTAATGACCATCCTTTATATAATAGTAATAGTAATAATTATAATCATAATAATAAAAATTAAATTCTGTATGAATAATAATCTAAAGATGACAGCATCACCTTGTGGTGAAAACAGGGACTGCAGTTTTTGTCTTTTAAATAGATTTCTCTTTTAGGGCCAGATTTACTAAGCTGTGGGAAAGGAAAAGTGGAGATGTTGCCCATAGCAACCTATCAGATTCTAGCTCTCACTTTCTTATTACATACTAGAAAATGTCAGCTAGAATCTGATTGGTTGCTATGGGCAACATCTTCACTTTTCCTTTCCCGCAGTTTAGTAAATTTGGCCCTTAGAATTAGAAAATAATATGAACAAATATATGACAATAGCAAAGACATCCCAAAAAATATATACAAATGGATGACGTTACTTTTTCCTGATTCAGTTCTCCGTGATAGGACTCTTGGACAGCCCATCACATTAACTGCGTCATGTATTTTATCTCGCACCCCATAGAGGTACAAAGGGAACATATGTGATGTCAGCTACCGTAATAGACGAGAATATGCGCACATCACGCCTATCTTCATCAACACTAAGGATTCAATCAGCCCCTTAGAGTCTGGTTTAAAGCAGGTGATCTAGATGTGGAAAGACCATCTAGAAGCAAGGTGTTAGATGGGTAAAGTACAGTAACACAGTAGTTAGCATTGCTACTTTACAGCAGGAGGTCAGGAGTTCAATTCCTGACGGAAGTCTTGCCTGTGTGGCGTTTGTTAAGTGTCCACCTAGTGCTTGCATTTGGATTCAGATGGGGGCTTCTCCAAAACAGTGGTATGTTAATTGGCCAGTGGCTAAAATGTGTCCTTTGTGTGTGTGCATTTGGGTGTAAGGAGATTGTCCAATGGCCAAGGGGGTGATGAATTTAGTGTACAGGGGTATTAAAATACATAAAAGGTTATTAGGAAAATCTGTTATTTAAAAATAAATCCTGGTAGTTTTGTTTGTGACGTTGTATAGGGGCATATTCACTAAAACTACCTTTAATATTGCAATATTTAATCTCCGGAACAGGAGACCACAGTATTTACTTACGACTGATGCCAGACGGTAACTGTGCGGATATGTGAAACCTATGTTTTTTTGTATGCAAGGACAGGCCGGAAAATTTTGGCCTGGAGGGGACAGTCCACACAAAAGGGTGGTTGCTTAAATCAGTTTCTATATTTTTCTATTTTTCTATAATATGCTCATACTGATATAGCCTGCGTATATCTACGGACATTATTTATTAACAGGTTTTTATATAGAGCCAACAGATTACGTAGTGCTTTATTATTAACTGCGATTCCTTTCTCTCTTTTTCTTTTGTGAATATTAAACAAATATAATTGTTAAGGTGATCTGCGATAGCCAAGACACGCACACGGCCTGTGTATATTTAGGTACATTATAAAGTGTGAATCAGGACCTGGTTGAATAATTTGAGTAATGGTTTTACTAGAAGGTCTCTAAGCTCTTTTAGTATCCTAGGATGTATACCATTTGACATGGATTTCTTTTAGTATCCTAGGATGTATCTCCGATGATATCATGGATGTCTTTTAGTATCCTAGGATGTATCCCATCTGACAACATGGATTTCTTTTAGTATCCTAGGATCTATCTCATCCGATACCATGGATTTCTTTTAGTATCCTAGAATGTATCCCATCTGACATCATGAATTTCTTTTAGTATCCTAGGATGTATCCCAGCTGATATCATGGATTTCTTTTAGTATCCTAGGATGTATCCCATCTGACAACATAGATTTCTTTTAGTATCCTAGGATCTATCTCATCCGATACCATGGATTTCTTTTAGTATCCTAGAATGTATCCCATCTGACATCATGAATTTATTTTAGTATCCTAGGATGTATCCCATCTGACATCATGGATTTCTTTTAGTATCCTAGGATGTGTCCCATCTGACATTATCGATTTGTCCACTTTCAGCTCTGAGAGTTCTGTTAAGACCTGCTCCTCAGTGAAAGAACATGTTGAACTTTATCCATATCTCTGTATGTTTTTTGTATGAGTCTGAAAGTCCGTATGGAAGAAGGCAACGCAAAATCCTGTCACTGCCCTCTCTCATGCAGGGTTCTGGACACATGCATGTCGAACCTTAACCTCTCTTCATGACTCCTGATCCCTCTTCCCCCGGCCCTTCATTTGCCTGTCTGACGAGGATTAGGCATGCGGATGTGAAGTGCTGGCCCTTTCCTCTGATCTTATACTTTACGAAACTGAGTTCCGCACAGTAGGAGACCCGTATGGTAACATCTTCCATGCACATGCATCAATGTTACTTTTCAGGCGACTTACACATAACACATGGGCTATATTCACACCTAAGAAGCTCTGGCTTCTTAAGCAAGTAGATTTACTAAATTAATTTACGCAATTTACGTACCAGAGTTAGGTGCGTAGATTGCCCCAGTGCGGTCTTTCAAGAACAGATGGAGTGGTTTAGTTAGAAAGGGGGGGGGATTTAGATTAGACGGGGCGGGGTAGGATCTGCATGAGTGAGTGAGGTGCGGATCTGTCCGCACCTAACTCACTCTTTGGTGTGAATACAACCCAGTATTTTGTACCTAATGGAATGGGTCCTGATGGCTTACAGAAGCCAGTAAGATCCTAGGAGTGGCGAATGAATCACATGATCAAATATTGATCATCACAAAAAGCAAACACTCTGCCCAGTGAGCACACACTACAGAGGCTTGTTTTATCCTTTAGGCATTCACCCTGTGATTTTTCCCCAGTTGTCCTTCTCCAGTTATGTTTCCTTTTTTAAAATCTCTCCAGGGGGGAATCCTCTGTTGCTGCCAGACACAGGTTCATGCTGCAGGTCAGAGGGGCTTACAAAGCCTCTCTCTCTTTTAGTACAACATGAGCAATGTGATAGAAGTGATAGAATCATAATGAGTTGAAGTACTTAATATTGAGCTTAGAATAGGCTCTATGCAGGAAGGGGGGGTTTCTGAGTTCCCATAAACCCCCCTCTAATCAGTGCTTCCCAGCAGACACTCTATCTACAGCTGTGACCAGAGGAGGGTTGTTATGATTCGGCCGGACACAGAATTGAGGCTGCTGTCACTGTCACTGTGTGCATGGAAGAAGATAACAGCGATCACATAGACATCGTTGCTGGTGGGAAGGGACTCACTGTATGGTCCGTTTTCATGGGCTCCACCCCACCACCCCGTTCAACGCGAATGGGCCTTGAGCGAATGCTCGAGGGGGCGTGCCTGCCATACGAAACCCGTAAATACGCACCGAGAGCGGGGTGAGGCATTTAAATCGTACAGTATGGGCGTGCTAAGCGTCGTAACTACGCAATGAGCTTACGGACGCCCCCGGTTATGAACAGAAAAGTTAGGGTAGGGATTGCTGGGCGTAAGAGGGTTAAACTAAATACGACCAAGGGGAGTGCATGGTAGGTACGCTGGCGTAAAGACGCTACGCACGTGAGCGTTTCATAAGCGTAGGTCTGGATCAGGTCCAATACGAGGTGAATGTCATTATCCTGCTCTCTATAGATAATGTGTCATTTCTTGTTGGCGGTGCTGCTGTAATACAGTCTCTCCTCACAGGCTTACAGTCAGTGTGTTGCCAAGGACCAATGTCTCGCTGTTGGTTATTTTCAAAGAAGCTTCATCAACTTCAAGCTAGAGAGGTACGTGACACTAATGGCGGTTCTATGGGCAGAGGGCGATTATATTCACAATAGTTTATTTTCTATAAATGTTCAGTAAAAATACCTATATCTGGTTCAACACAGGAGTGTTATTGGATTGCTAGAGGGGGCCTATGGGATTTATAGGGGGCTGTGTATGGGATTATAGGGGCTGTGTATGGGAATATAGGGGGCTGTGTATGGGGATATTGGAGGCTGTGTATGGGGATATTGGAGGCTGTGTATGGGAATATAGGGGGCTGTGTATGGGGATATTGGAGGCTGTGTATGGGGATATTGGAGGCTGTGTATGGGAATATAGGGGGCTGTGTATGGGGATATTGGAGGCTGTGTATGGGGATATTGGAGGCTGTGTATGGGAATATAGGGGGCTGTGTATGGGGATATTGGAGGCTGTGTATGGGGATATTGGAGGCTGTGTATGGGAATATAGGGGGCTGTGTATGGGGATATTGGAGGCTGTGTATGGGGATATTGGAGGCTGTGTATGGGAATATAGGGGGCTGTGTATGGGGATATTGGAGGCTGTGTATGGGGATATTGGAGGCTGTGTATGGGAATATAGGGGGCTGTGTATGGGGATATTGGAGGCTGTGTATGGGGATATTGGAGGCTGTGTATGGGAATATAGGGGGCTGTGTATGGGGATATTGGAGGCTGTGTATGGGGATATTGGAGGCTGTGTATGGGAATATAGGGGGCTGTGTATGGGGATATTGGAGGCTGTGTATGGGGATATTGGAGGCTGTGTATGGGAATATAGGGGGCTGTGTATGGGGATATTGGAGGCTGTGTATGGGGATATTGGAGGCTGTGTATGGGAATATAGGGGGCTGTGTATGGGGATATTGGAGGCTGTGTATGGGGATATTGGAGGCTGTGTATGGGAATATAGGGGGCTGTGTATGGGGATATTGGAGGCTGTGTATGGGGATATTGGAGGCTGTGTATGGGAATATAGGGGGCTGTGTATGGGGATATTGGAGGCTGTGTATGGGGATATTGGAGGCTGTGTATGGGAATATAGGGGGCTGTGTATGGGGATATTGGAGGCTGTGTATGGGGATATTGGAGGCTGTGTATGGGAATATAGGGGGCTGTGTATGGGGATATTGGAGGCTGTGTATGGGGATATTGGAGGCTGTGTATGGGAATATAGGGGGCTGTGTATGGGGATATTGGAGGCTGTGTATGGGGATATTGGAGGCTGTGTATGGGAATATAGGGGGCTGTGTATGGGGATATTGGAGGCTGTGTATGGGGATATTGGAGGCTGTGTATGGGAATATAGGGGGCTGTGTATGGGGATATTGGAGGCTGTGTATGGGGATATTGGAGGCTGTGTATGGGAATATAGGGGGCTGTGTATGGGGATATTGGAGGCTGTGTATGGGGATATTGGAGGCTGTGTATGGGAATATAGGGGGCTGTGTATGGGGATATTGGAGGCTGTGTATGGGGATATTGGAGGCTGTGTATGGGAATATAGGGGGCTGTGTATGGGGATATTGGAGGCTGTGTATGGGGATATTGGAGGCTGTGTATGGGAATATAGGGGGCTGTGTATGGGGATATTGGAGGCTGTGTATGGGGATATTGGAGGCTGTGTATGGGAATATAGGGGGCTGTGTATGGGGATATTGGAGGCTGTGTATGGGGATATTGGAGGCTGTGTATGGGAATATAGGGGGCTGTGTATGGGGATATTGGAGGCTGTGTATGGGGATATTGGAGGCTGTGTATGGGAATATAGGGGGCTGTGTATGGGGATATTGGAGGCTGTGTATGGGGATATTGGAGGCTGTGTATGGGAATATAGGGGGCTGTGTATGGGGATATTGGAGGCTGTGTATGGGGATATTGGAGGCTGTGTATGGGAATATAGGGGGCTGTGTATGGGGATATTGGAGGCTGTGTATGGGGATATTGGAGGCTGTGTATGGGAATATAGGGGGCTGTGTATGGGGATATTGGAGGCTGTGTATGGGGATATTGGAGGCTGTGTATGGGAATATAGGGGGCTGTGTATGGGGATATTGGAGGCTGTGTATGGGGATATTGGAGGCTGTGTATGGGAATATAGGGGGCTGTGTATGGGGATATTGGAGGCTGTGTATGGGGATATTGGAGGCTGTGTATGGGAATATAGGGGGCTGTGTATGGGGATATTGGAGGCTGTGTATGGGGATATTGGAGGCTGTGTATGGGAATATAGGGGGCTGTGTATGGGGATATTGGAGGCTGTGTATGGGGATATTGGAGGCTGTGTATGGGAATATAGGGGGCTGTGTATGGGGATATTGGAGGCTGTGTATGGGGATATTGGAGGCTGTGTATGGGAATATAGGGGGCTGTGTATGGGGATATTGGAGGCTGTGTATGGGGATATTGGAGGCTGTGTATGGGAATATAGGGGGCTGTGTATGGGGATATTGGAGGCTGTGTATGGGGATATTGGAGGCTGTGTATGGGAATATAGGGGGCTGTGTATGGGGATATTGGAGGCTGTGTATGGGGATATTGGAGGCTGTGTATGGGAATATAGGGGGCTGTGTATGGGGATATTGGAGGCTGTGTATGGGGATATTGGAGGCTGTGTATGGGAATATAGGGGGCTGTGTATGGGGATATTGGAGGCTGTGTATGGGGATATTGGAGGCTGTGTATGGGAATATAGGGGGCTGTGTATGGGGATATTGGAGGCTGTGTATGGGGATATTGGAGGCTGTGTATGGGAATATAGGGGGCTGTGTATGGGGATATTGGAGGCTGTGTATGGGGATATTGGAGGCTGTGTATGGGAATATAGGGGGCTGTGTATGGGGATATTGGAGGCTGTGTATGGGGATATTGGAGGCTGTGTATGGGAATATAGGGGGCTGTGTATGGGGATATTGGAGGCTGTGTATGGGGATATTGGAGGCTGTGTATGGGAATATAGGGGGCTGTGTATGGGGATATTGGAGGCTGTGTATGGGGATATTGGAGGCTGTGTATGGGAATATAGGGGGCTGTGTATGGGGATATTGGAGGCTGTGTATGGGGATATTGGAGGCTGTGTATGGGAATATAGGGGGCTGTGTATGGGGATATTGGAGGCTGTGTATGGGGATATTGGAGGCTGTGTATGGGAATATAGGGGGCTGTGTATGGGGATATTGGAGGCTGTGTATGGGGATATTGGAGGCTGTGTATGGGAATATAGGGGGCTGTGTATGGGGATATTGGAGGCTGTGTATGGGGATATTGGAGGCTGTGTATGGGAATATAGGGGGCTGTGTATGGGGATATTGGAGGCTGTGTATGGGGATATTGGAGGCTGTGGATGGTTGACCTCATGGCCGCAACTGGCCTCCAGGTTTAACCAATCGGCTTTCCTCTAGCACACAGGGCCTTGTCAGTGAGAATATTGGGGTAGATCCAGAACTCCGCTTGCAATCCGTTTCGTAGCGTAGCGCATATTTACGCCGCTAAGCACGCCCATACTGTACGATTTAAATGCAAACCCCCTGCCTACATTGCGTCATTTTATTGTACTTATGGCTAATGTAAAATTGGCACGCCCCTCGCACGATTTTACGCTACTGTTACGTGAAAGGTCGTTACGCTCAGAGTTACGTTACGAAACGTAGCGTAACATCTGCCGCGCACATGCTCAGTACATACCAACATGCGTTTTTTACGTCTCCGCCAGGCATAAATACGCAAGGAAACGTTGTTCTGGATCTGCCCCATTGTAATGATCTGAGCACAAATGTGAACAAGGAGGAGTGGAGATGTTGCCCATAGCAACCAACCAGATTCTAGCTCTCACTTTCCTATTCCATACTAGAGAATGTCAACTGGAATCTGATTGGTTGCTATGGGCAACATCTCCACTTTTCCGTTCCCGCAGTGTAGTAAATCTGGCACAAGGTATTATTGGGAATATCTCTTGGTATACAGCCAGTCTCTCAGTCTCTCTGTTATTTTTTTCCTGTAGAAGCCGGGATTTTACGAGCCATGTCCAGAGGCCACGCAGTAGGTTCCCGTTCCTTTATTTCTCATATTGTTAGAAGCCGTCAGGTTAATGGACAATATATCTCATGGTCATCTCCATCTCTTATAACCCATATAGAGGCCGGGAGGCCGGCTACCACCGCGTCTTAGTCCACTATTACCCGGAAAACTCAGAGGAAGTGGCGGTGAAGGCAAATAGCATCCTATATGTCCTGAACAAAGATGGAGACTGGGCAACCGCCATCCACGATGGTCAGGTAAGGGGCAAATCCCACTTACCCGCCTCTCCTCACCACCCCCTAAATGTATTTTATATATTTTTTTCATGTTATTTATTTTTTTCTAGAAAATTCTTATTCCAACTAATTTTCTGGAAGCGGTGAACACACCCAAGGCAGATATGAAGGTAACAAGGTCTACTGTACCAAACCACAGCTCTAATTGTAAATAGATTACGCTGTCTAATGCATGTTTGTGATTGGCTGCTGTGCTTGGCTACTGTGATTGGCTGCTGTGATTGGCTGCTGTGATGCTGCTGTGATTGGCTGCTTTGATTGGCTGCTGTGATTGGCTGCTGTGATGTTGCTGTGATTAGGTGCTGTGATTGGCTGCTGTGATTGGTAAGCCCATTTTATTGACTGTTAGGCGGCTAGTGAATATGGTGAACTAGGCAATTAGATATTATTGGTTGTGGTATGGAATAGAGGTAAGATTTGCTTTAGAGACATATTTAGCCATAGACTATAACCCTTCCACTGCAACGTGATCTAATTGTGATATTTCCTTCTACAGAAAATAAACAATGGCATACCTATGCCCCCTATGAAGGTACCGCCAACGAGGCCCAACGTGAAGCCAACAGGTGAGCTGTGACCAGTAAAGGGCGCTGGGGCTAGGTCAGACTGGGCCAATCTGAGGCTCTCCAGATGTTGCAAAACTACGAGTCCCAGCATTGCTTTGATTGCATAAACGTAGCTGATACCTGATAAAGCATGCTGGGACTCGTAGTTTCACAACATCTGGAGAGCCTCAGATTGGCCCGGCCTGACCTGGATGTAGCGGAGCCAGGACCAGAGTTGATTTTATTACCAGCATAAAGTCAAAATCCAGTAACTTACACAGACAACAAATAATGCATAAAACAGCGTTGTCCAGGATGCATAGAAACATAGAAAGTGACGGCAGAAAAGAACCACTGGGCCCATCCAGTTTTTCTAAACTTTACTGACCCTGGACACTATGGGCCTGATCCAGACTAATGCCGATGCGTATCGGCATGCACTGCCCCCAACACTCCTCCTGTGGCCGGCGTAATTACACACTGTTACGCTGGCTGAAAGCTACCCTAACTTTAGCCGGTGTAACAGTGTGAAATTACCCAACAGAGTGTAATTACGCCAGCCATAGGAGCGTAACGTCCAAAACCTGCCCTCCCTCCCTCATTTACTTACCTCCACCCGCCTGCTTTCTGTAACTGTCGCGTAGTTACGGCAAGGAACGCCAATCTTATGCATACGCCCGCCGTGTCCGTTATTCTGGATCAGGCCCTATGTGACCCACAATTTAGTGTAAGATTTAGGATCTCCATATATTTACCCCAATCATGTTTACACTGTCCCACTGTGTTACCCTCTACCACCTTCGATGGGAAGTTATTCCACTTATCAACCACCCGAATGGGAATGATCTCACATTGATTGACCGACCGGTAGATATGATTCCACACAATGCCATGGAGAGGGGTCGTCCTCCTGCCTCGGACCTAAGTTTTGCATTGTGAATAAATGTTTTTCTCTGAATAAGGCTGAAATGTAGAGTAAGCAGATTGTTTCTGTCTTGTCATCATTACCATTTCTTAAGTGATTATCGTTGATTACAGGTAACCTCTTCCCAGCTCCGGATGTCCCGCCACGGCCTACAGGTTCCCCTCCAGAGCCCATCGAGGTACTTGCATACGGTTGAGGAGAGTTGCATTGTCTATGAAGTCACATGTTAAATCTCTTGTCCTTTCCTTCTCCATTAGACCATCAGAGAGGAACCAACTCCACAGACTGATGAAGACCAACTTGTGGAGACCACCATCCCTCTAAGTGACCGTGAGGTAGACAAGGCTAAAGAGCCAAGTCTAAATGAGACATCCTACCGTGTCATAGAGCAAGGAATGCCACCAGCTGCAGTTTATCCAAAGGTGGAGACCGTCGTTGTTCTACAAAGAGCTCCACAGGCCTCTCCAGCAACCACAATGGTCAGAATCATTTATTTCATATATTTAATGCTACTGAGATCTGGGGCCAGATTTACTATGCGGCGGGTTTGGAAAAAATGTGGAGATGTTGCCCATAGCAACCAATCAGATTCTAGCTCTCACTTTGCTATTACATACTAGAGAATGTCAGCTAGAATCTGATTGGTTGCTATAGGCAACATCTCCGCTTTTCCAAACCCACAGCTTAGTAAATCTGGGCCCTAGTGTTGATGAAGAGGAATTCACACATAGGGTCAAGGGAATATTTAACTTTTGGTGACCCATCTCTATGGTAGAATACAAAAGAAACGCGTGGGGTAATATCCATGTGTGTGCAAATGGAAGTCTGGATACAAGAACTTATGATGACTGGAAGATATGTTTATGTACAGCTAATGAGCCACAAAAAATAAGATTTTGCCTTAGACCATACTCTTTATTATATGTTAAATATAGGCAAATTAAACTATGTGTGTGTTGACATAACTGTGTGCTGATATATCTCTTGTGGTTTTAGAGAAACGCAATAGAATGATGATTAGCAGCACACATAAGAATTTCTATTGAGCTTATTAAGGATTGAACGTCTAAGTAGCGTTAAGTATCCAGGAAATCGTCTCACAGACCCTCCAACATGACCCATTCCATTAGGTACAATACTCTGCTCCTTAGCTTCCAACTGTAAATGAATTAACTGATATTTAAAAACCTAAAGGTGCATACACACAATACAATTATCTGGCAGATATCTGAAAGATCTGGCTGTTGGAATAAAAATGTGGTAATGAATGAGAGCAACTGCAAATACTATTTGCTCTCGTCCACTACCAGATTTAAATTTCAACTGCCAGATCTTTCAGATATCTGCCAGATAATTGTATAGTATGTATGCACCTTAACTATTTGCCTCTTCAATAAAGGTGGTTACCATAGTAACTGACAGTTGGAAACTGAGGAGCAGAGTATTCTGTACCTAATGGAATGGGTCATGTTGGAGGGTATGATATCACTCTCATCAGCTGCCACCCACAAAAAGGCTGCCTCCTTAACATAAAAACATAGAAAGTGACGGCAGATAAGAGCCACACGGCCCATCCAGTCTGCCCAGTTGTTTATTTAAAGCTATACTGACCCTAGACCCTATTTATCCTCAATTTAGTTTGAGATTTCGGATATCCTTATATTTATCGCAGCCATGTTTACACTGTTCCACTGTGTTACCTCTACCCCCTCAGATGGGAGATTATTCCACTTATCTTTGTGTAAGTGACAGGTGCACTTTACTTCAATGCTCCTCTATATGAATCTATTATTGTTCGCCAACAGGAAGGATTGGCCCAGAAAAAGACTAAGACAGTGAACTCCACAATGGGACCTTCACACACTGATTGTGCTATGCAGGTAAATGGTTAAGAAAAAATTCTGGGAAATACTATTTTGTGTTTGTTTGTTACTTTTTTGATTTTATTAAAATATTTTTTTTATTTTTTATAGGTCATGTATTGAAAGTTTATTTATTGATTGATAATGGCCAGTAAAGTGGTCTCCACCAGCACTTCGGCCTCTAGTGGTAACATCCTTCTGATTTCCTTACACAGGTCACCCCAGACCATGACGTGGGCGCTGCGTCTTCACCTGGAGACGGGGACATGATAACATTACAAGTCCACACAGAGTTCACGGTAGATTTATCGGTGAAGACGAACATTACTTACCTGCAGCTACAGGACCTTCTCAAGCAGAAACTGAAGCAAAAGAGGGACGAGATGGACATTCATCTGAGGTGTGAGCAGAAAACAGCAGCCATTTTGTTGTAGCCTTTTCCAAAAGCCAATTGTGATCAATGCGCGCCTGACATTCTGTTACTTAGTTATAGGGACGTCGAGGGCAAACAGTTGACCCCTGTGAGGGAAGACCGAGACCTGCAGAGAATGTTGAAACAAGCTAAAAACAAAAGGCTGATGCTGTGCTGTAAGGTATTATACAATATATTTATTACACATCTGCCTTCATATTTAATGAAGCTGCCCATAGCAGCCAATCATATCATGGCTTTTATTTACCAAACCCATCCTACAGAATGAATCTGATTGGCCGTTATGGGCAACTTCTCCATTAATCCATTGATCACTATCTCAAAGGGGGCCTGGTCCAGCCCGGAACCTAAAATACGAATGCGTCCGCTGGTAAAACACAATTTATTAAAGCACTAGGTTTGAACGCAACAGCAGCTCTGAATCCCTGTGCAAGCGCGTCAGGTTCCGTATGGTCACAGCGCAGCCAATCACAATGCAGCTACGTTCCCAGATAAGTTCCCTTTACCTGGCAATCCAAAATTTAGTAATAGTTTCCGGTATGCGCAATGCGAAGGAACGCAGAGACGCGCTATTCTACTGGGCGAATCTTCCGGTCTGCACCAGATCCCAGGTGAGCGAACGCTAAATGACGTGACGTTTCTCTGCGCAATGTTCTTCTGCATGTGCTCAGATCTGAGCGCAACTCCAGCGGCGGCTTGAGCCCTGAGGGGCGTGTTGAGGCGATGGAAGGGGTTGGAGGGATGTGGCCAATGCACGGCAAGGGGCATGGCCAATTAAGTGCCCCCCCCCCAATCCAGAGCCGATCACAGACGTAACAAAGGTCTGATTACATCATAACATATGGGCACGTAGCAGCATTGCGATTAGTAAAATGGGTGCGGATTTGTGCTCAGATGTGGACCGGGCTCGGTGTGTCTATATCTCCTCGGGGACCCATGACCTTCCTGTCACCCTACACTGCAGTGTTTTATAGCATTGTCTGCTGCTTGTCCTAACCTGAAGTCCCCTGTGTACAGGACGCGCATCACTGTGTGGGGAGACCCATCCTCTATCGCATGAGGGCTGTCTACATGTACCCAGCTGATGGCCCAGAAGATCTGACCTTCAACCAGGGGGACGTCATAGACATACTCTCAGAAGGTAACAGTGTCCATTATCCTCATAGCTATATCCTTCTAATAGAAGACCCCATCCCATAACCACCACTTGTGTACAAAGTGTCCCTTATACTGGACCTAATGATGTCCCGTTTTACCATTGGCTGATTGAGATGACCCTGAACTCCCATAATCCTCCATTCTTGTTCACCTCTTCCAAACCTGCTGCTTTAACCTTGTTACTTCCCTCCACTGACAGTGAATGAAGAATGGCTGGAAGGTCACTGCAATGGGAACATTGGGATATTTCCTAAGTGTTTTGCTACAATCCTGGACGACCGAGATGCAAAAGGGACATAGAGGAATCTGACCACCATTTCTGTTCAAGAAACTGTAACCGGAGTGTTTACACCAAACTCCTGATCGTCCACAAACTCTCCGACCAGGACACCAGCCCCAAAACAGAATGATATTTGGACCGTTTTGGGCTTGTTCCCTAAAATGAGCTCAATACAGACCCAAACATTAGCGTAATGGCGCACAATTGGTGGATAAACATTTGCGGCAGCCTCGGGTCATGTCTATATCCAGGAAGCCGCTGACAACCGACTCTCCACACCCTCTATCACACCATTGTGGCAGCGTTTCCTCTTGCCATCGTGACATTAATTATATGGAACTGTTACATGTGTAATGTGCTGCGATTTAGTTTAAAACAAATAAACTATTTGCTCTTCATTTTAATTGATGCCAATTTCATCCATGACTATTTTTGGTACATTTGCAGTGTAAATTAAGAGCTTGCATGAAGCGCAGTCATCATTTCCATTATATATAACAGTGAGCTACTCTCAGCTTCCCTTCCCTGATCGCTGGGGAAGAAAATGTAACAGTATTGTGCTTGGCTGTAAAGTGCCTGTATGCGATCTGCCAACTACCCATCTACAACCCCATAGCAAAGAGGCGGGGTCCTAGACTGGATGGGCGGGACTAGACGGAGGCAAACAGGGCTGGGGACAAAGCTGGATAGGAGTGTTACCTGATAGACGATATCAGACACTGACAGTAGCGCTCAGGACTCCATGTATGAGTGTTCAGCGCTATACATACATACACTCATACATGGAGCTATACATACATTCATACATGGAGCTATACATACACTCATACATGGAGCTATATATATATATATATATACACATTCATACATTGAGCGCAAAGCGCTGTTTTAAGCTATCAGCCTCTGACAACCTGCTTACAGCGCATGGAGAGATTCTGCCACAGGCCTCCTTCTACTCTGGGCCTCGTCTTAAACTTCTGAAACCAAGCAAACCTAATGGCTAGTAATT
The DNA here is from genome assembly GCA_011038615.1 of Limnodynastes dumerilii. Lineage (NCBI taxonomy): Eukaryota > Metazoa > Chordata > Amphibia > Anura > Limnodynastidae > Limnodynastes > Limnodynastes dumerilii. Next base: position 116,354 of record WWET01004290.1, read on the forward strand.
AATCACATTTTACTTTCAATGTTTTATTAAATCATTTTATTTATTTAGGTAAAGGTTTTGAAATAGATCAATGTACAGTAAACACTGTATTGACATACTTTCTTGTGTTTTCTATCAATAAAGTTACTATTAAGCCAGAAAACCAGGTATATACAGCTTTTATTTCTTTTGATGGCTTCATTATTTCTCTCTTTGTATTTTATACAGTATTACAACATTAAAACATATTCACCCAAACCCTGCAAATGCCTGAAAAGCTACAAGTTATTGTTGGAACTGACCATTATAATTGTAAATATTGCTTCATATCATGGCTGCAGATACTTTTACTCACTTTTAGAAACTATTCTTCCATATGGATGCCCCCAACATTTATAGTATTACACTCAATATAGTAACTGATAAAGTACACAAGGTCTGTAGGCTGTTATTACAAGTTTGGCAACGTAAAAAACATGTAGTAATGGAAAAAGTTCACTAGATGGCAGACTTTGCCATTACAAGTCTGGCCAAGGAAAACATGTAGTAATGGATAAAGTCCACAAGATGGCAGACTTTGGCATTACAAGTTTGGCCAAGGAAAACATGTAGTAATAGATACAGTCCACAAGATGGCAGACTTTGGCATTACAAGTTTGGCCAAGGAAAAACATGTAGTAATGGATAAAGTCCACAAGGTGGCAGACTTGTCATTACAAACACACTGAAAACCATGTTCAAATCTCACCTAGGGCATGTATTGAAAATACTGGTTGCAATTGTTTATATGCTACAAATTACAATAATTTTATACTATATATAAAACTAAATAATTGATACCTTACAAAATTTACAAAACCTGCCCTCTCTATACTTACTGATACAGACGGAATTGGAAAAGTTAGGGTAGTCCCTGTGTTCTGGAAGCCTGTCTGTACGACGGGAGTGGTTATCGTTACCTGTACACTGTGGACTGCTGTGGGTCTGTGTATATGTTCCACTGTTATTGGGACTAAGAGACTGCTAATAAAACATCTTAAACAAAATCCATTTTTATTGTATGATCATACAAAGGAACATTTTCTCTATACTATAGGTAAGAAATCCTGCAGCTTGTCAACCAGGGAATAATGGGACTTGTAGTTCTATAATAGTCTCATGCTTTCCAAACCTGTTCACAATACATTTGGTGTTTTGGCTCGAGTTTTAAACATAGTTATCAACTCTCCGTGAATATCAGGGAGACTTCCTGAAGAGAGGGTTATCTCCCTGACTTCCTGAAGAGTGGGTGATCTCCCTGACTTCCTGAAGAGTGGGTGATCTCCCTGACTTCCTGAAGAGTAGGTTATCTCCTTGACTCCCTAAAAAGCGAGTGATCTCCCTGACTTCCTGAAGAGCGGGTGAACTCCCTGACTTCCTGAAGAGCGGATGATCTTCCTGAAGAGCGGGTGATCTCCCTGATTTCCTGAAGAGTGGATGATCCCCCTGGCTCACTGAAGTGTTGGCATTCTCCCTGATACTGATTCAGTTCCAAAGTCATTTCGGTATGATGACAGAATTTAGAAATTGTCTCCTATTTCCCTGCATTGAGGCCTATGGAGGCGGCCATTTTCATGGAGGAAAAGATGTAATCAAAGATTGGCCGTTATCAAAGACAATATGACTTCAATAATGGAGACAGAAATAAAAAATACACTTTGGTCTCCTGTTAATCAGCTGCAGTGTCACCTACTTTTAGCTGCATGATAAAGATTGAGAAGTCAGTGGATCCTATTCACAGTCTCCAAAATAATACAGAAAGTATTCACTGACAATTTAACATGGGTGGAGCTATTCACAGGACACACCTCTTTGGTGGTACAGAACACACCCCTTTAGTGGTACAGGACACCCCTTTGGTGGCACAGAACACACCTCTTTGGTGGTACGAAACACACCCCCTTTGGTGGTACAGGACACACCCCTTTCGTGGCACAGGATACACCTCTTTGGTGGCACAGGACACACCCCTATGGTGGTACAGAACACACCCCTTTGGTGGTACAGGAGACACCCCTTTGGTGGTACAGGACACACCCCTTTGGTGGTACAGGACACACCCCTTTGGTGGTACATGACAAACCCCTTTGGTGCAGCGTCTTGATATCTCCCTGATATTTATTTGGTGGCAGCCATGGTTTTAGCAGCTAAACCGTCCATGAAAACTAATCATAAACTGAAAAATGAAATACAATTAGAGCTAAACAAAAATAAGTTATCTCTGTGTCCACACCAGGTATTTCTATAAATTACTCTCTTAAATGTCTGTATAGTCAGTAAACGTGGTGCTTGAGACCGCCTGTCCTCTGTCCTTATGTCCACGCGGCCTGATCTGAGCAGACGTTTCGGCAGTAACAGTGTAACGGAGCAGCCACCAGGCCTGCAGCCACGCTCAGCACGATGAAGAATATAACAGCCACCCAAAGGTTGTAGCTATGAGACTTGAGGAGAGAGGGGCCCTCCGAGGGGATCATATTGGTCATGTTTAGCATGTACCCCAGGGTCCAGCCAACGTCAGTGTTAGCAGCCTGAGGGGAGAAAACGTTTTAAATATAACATAATAAACCAATATAATATCAAGCATTCCCTGTACAGAATTGTGGAAAATTCATAATAATAACAATAATAATAATAATGGTTGGGATTCACAGTTAAAACATATAAAAATATCTGTTTAAGCAGCAATTATTCATAGAACATTTTTATGAGCAAATTAAGTGTTATTTAAGAATAAACCTGAAACCCTTCTCAAAAATTTTCCTTCCTTTTCTTAACTTTTCCTTACTCAAAATCTCTCTGGAGGGCAATCAAGTAATTCCGGAAGAGTCGGCAACCCTGTTGTTTAGGTGACGTGTGCTTCCCTCATTATTGGGGCACGTTTAAAACAATTGTGCTATGTGCAGGAATGTTCGTAAGCTCAGTGTCTTTAACATTCTGAACTCTGCTTATAAAATAAAAGGCGGCCTGTGATTGGCTGCTATAAATACACATAAATAATCAATACAATAAACACAGAAGTGGTGATTACCGCGCAAATTCCATGCGCTGACCTTGTTTGCTTGTCATTTGAAGGGTTAAAACTACAGGTGCATGATAACAGAAGCCAGATACCTTATCTAGGGGCAGATACCATTGTTGTATTTATATCTCCGTTTACACAATTACGCTACACACCTGCTTAGAAAAATGGATCTTGCTCCAGGTCTGGCTGTCAAACTTGTACCCGTTCCGGAGTATAGTCAGTATATACATGGCTGAGGTGCAGTACTCCAGAAGGCGCTTCTTGTTCTCCAGCGGGAAAGTGGTGCTAAGCTGAAGAGAAGCAGCAGATGAGTGCACAGGCGGAAGATGCAGTGAAAATATATATATGTGTGCCCTACAATATATGCCCCACAATATATGCCCCATAATATATGCCCTATAATAAAGCTCTTTATCCCTCTTTAATTGTTATGGAGTAATGCCCCCATAATATAGCTCTATATGCCCCACAATATATGCCCCACAATAAAGCTCTTTATTCCTCTTTAATTGTTATGGAATTATGCCCCCATAATATGGCTCTATATGCCCCACAATAATGCTGCATAATAAAGCTCTTTATTCCTCTTTAATTGTTATGGAATTATGCCACCCCATAATATGGCTCTATATGCCCCATATTAAAGCTCTATAATAAAGCTCTTTATTCTTCTTTAATTGTTATGGAGTAATGCCTACATAATATAGCTCTAAATGCCCCACAATAAAGCTCTTTATTCCTCATTAATTGTTTTGGAATTATACCCCCATAATATGGCTCTAAATGCCCCATAATATATGCCCCATAATAATGCTACATAATAAAGCTCTTTATTCTTCTTTAATTGTTATGGAATTATGCCCCCCATAATATGGCTCTATATGCCCCACAATAATGCTACATAATAAAGCTCTTTATTCCCCTTTAATTGTTATGGAATTATGCCCCCCCATAATATGGCTCTATATGCCCCATATTAAAGCTCTATAATAAAGCTCTTTATTCCTCTTTAATTAATATGGAAATATGCCCCCATAATATGGCTCTATATGCCCCATAATAAAGCTCTATAATAAAGCTCTTTATTCCTCTTTAATTGTTATGGAATTATGCCCCATAATAGGGCTCTATATGTCCCATAATAAAGCACTATGATAAAGCTCTTTAGTCCTCTTTAACTGTTATGAAAAAATGCTCCCATAATAAAGCTCTTTAGTATTCAACAATTGCGTTTTAATTATAGACCATTATTGTCATTTTTATAATAGAACCCTATTATAGAGCACTATGATGGGGTATATATCATACAGTTGATTAAATGACTTTGTAACATTTCTCTAATGTTTCTGAGACTTTTGTGAAATCTTTTTTTAAACTTACCCGGTAATAAAATGATCTTAAAATCATGATCTAAATACTTTAATTCAACAAAATAACTCCCTCCCCATAACCACTGACCCACCCCTCCCCCCATTACTGTATCCGAGCCGATGTTACAGTACCTCGGTCCATTCGCGGGAGCAGTATTGCCAGACCGAGCTGTTGGTGGCGTCCAGGGACTGTCCGCAGGTGAGATTCAGGAAGCTGAACGTGTAGTAGAAGGCGGAGAAGGCCTGGGGAGAGACACCAGCGCAATATAAACCTCTGAGGGCCTGATAGAGCATATTTTAGATGGTAAAAGTTTGTCGGAGTAACACAGAAGCAACACGAGAATTGCGTACACACACGCCAACCGATGGTGGAACACCCTGTTGTGCCCTGTTCTCTCTCCCCTTTCCCATAACTGTGGACTGTTCTACAAAGGGGCAATTTCAGACCCTCCAACATGATCCATTCCATTAGGTACAATATACTCCACTCCTGAGCTTCCAACTGTCACTCACCTGGTGAAATGACTCAACTGATATTTGAAAAACTATTTGTCTCTTCAACAAAGGTGGTTACCATAGTAACTGACAGTTGGAAACTGAGGAGCAGAGTATTTTGTACCTAATGGAATGGGTCATGTTGGAGGGTCTGCCATTTAGAAGAAGCTGATAAAATATCACTGTGTACACATTGATATTTGATGTGGGAACAACATCAAAACCAAAATAAATAAAGGGGCAAATCTGCACCAGGATGAGGCCATTTTGACATGAGAGGGGACTTAAAATGTGCAGACAAGATGAAAGTTTAGAGTTGGGTTTTATGGTTCAAGTCTAATTCATAGAGCAAAGTATTGTCCCTGCCTGCAATACATACAAGTCAATTTGGAATGTGCTGAAAGTTCTAAATTCCGTCCCGGTTCAAGGACTGACCCCAATGTTCCATCTCCTCCGACTTACATAGAACTCTCCGTACACCGGCGGCTGGTTGACCCCGTTGAATGAACAGGAGCTGTAAGCGCAGCCGGTGAAGTTGAAAATCTCTTGGATGGACGACCAGCACTGGGAAGGCTCCCCGGTCCCCAGCACGACCACGTTGGATTCGATGTTGTCGGGGACTGTTGTTACACAGGGACTATTGAAGACAGAGGACAGGGAGACGGTGGAGTTGTAGCCTTTGGGATAGCAGGGATGATGGACGGTTCCTGAACTGCTTGCCTGAAAGCAACATAAGAGGTTATGCTTTATTTACAGCTATACAATAGAAGGAGGGGGATATAATTAAAGGAAGAGAGAGCCGCATCGACACTAGAGGGCAGCAGTAAGTGGTTTAACTACTTTGACTGTAACCAGGGCCGTTGCTAGGGAGTTGGTGCAGGGAGAGCAGGGACAAAGCAGAGGAGAAAGCATGGACAGTGCGGAGGAGAGCGTGGGGACAGAGCGAAGGAGAGAGCGTGGACAGAGGGGAGGAGAGACCGGGGACGGAGCGGAGGAGAGAGCGGGGACGGAGCGAAGGAGAGAGCATGGACAAAGCGGAGGAGAAAGCAGGGACAGAGAGGAGAGAGAATGGACAGAGTGGATGAGAGAGTGGGGACAGAGTGGAGGAGAGAGCAGGGACAGAGTGTAAGAGAAAATGGAGACAGTGTGGAGGAGAGAGTGTGGACAGAGCGGAGGAGAGAGTGGGGACAGAGAGGAGGAGAGAGCGGGGGCAGAGAGGAGGAGAGAGCATGGACAGAGCGGAGGAGAGAGCAGGGACAGAGCGGAGAAGAGAGTGTGGACAGAGCGGAGAAGAGAGTGTGGACAGAGCGGAGGAGAGAGTGTGGACAGAGCGGAGGAGAGAGCGGGACAGAGCGGAGAAGAGAGTGTGGACAGAGCGGAGAAGTGAACGGGGACAGAGCGGAGGAGAGAGCATTGACAGAGCGGAGGAGAGAGCATGGACAGAGCTGAGGAGAGAGCATGGACAAACGGAGGTGAGAGCGGGGACAGAGCGGAGGAGAAAGCATTGACAGAGCGGAGGAGAGAGCATGGACAGAGTGGATGAGAGAGCGGGGACAGAGCGGAGGAAAGAAGAGTGAAGGAGAGAGTGTGGACAGAGTGGAGGAGAGAGCGGAGGATATTTTAAGCCAGACACATTGCATAGTGTGCTTATGTATGGGAAACACTGTTACATACAGAGGTTACCTTGGCACCTACGGTCTGTCACTGGCTATGATTGGAGGCTCCATTTAGGATGGAAGGTGTGTATTTAATCCTGAACCTGATGGGTTCTCAAACCAAGAGCATTATTCAGTATTTACTCTCTGGGTATCTTAGACATTAGTGCTACAGGCATTATCAGTCCTTGCTAACATCCCTCGTCTGTGTTGAGTGCTATAGGGGGGTTGAATGAGAGAGGAAGAACATTGACCAATGTCTAGAGGACGACGGAGAAAGCCTATGACGGACATCCCTTGTAATGACCTTAATAAGGTGAGCAAGCAGCCTCTTCAACGCCTGGTCCTGGCCGTAGCAGAGATAACTGTAGCGGGGACAGAGCGGAGGAGAGAGTGGGGTCAGAGCGGAGGAGAGAGCGGAGACAGAGTGGAGGACATTTTAAGCCAGACACATTGCATAGTTTGCTTATGTATGGGAAACACTGTTACATACAGAGGTTATCTTGGCACCTACGGTCTGTCACTGGCTATGATTGGAGGCTCCATTTAGGATGTGAGGTGTGTATTTAATCCTGAACCTGATGGGTTCTCAAACCAAGAGCATTATTCGGTATTTACTCTCTGGTTATCTTAGACATTAGTGCTACAGGCATTATCAGTCCTTGCTAACATCCCTCGTCTGAGTTGAGTGCTATAGGGGGGTAAATGAGAGAGGAAGAACATTGACCAATGTCTAGAGGACGACGGAGAAAGCCTATGACGGACATCCCTTGTAATGACCTTAATGAGGTGAGCAAGCAGCCTCTTCAACGCCTGGTCCTGGCCGTAGCAGAGATAACTGTTGGTGTATATGGTGTAGTCGTAGCCATAAAGTCTGAAGGACATCTCCATATTTTTGTCTTCAATGGTGCCCGAGGGCTGGAAGGTCATCTGCGTGGAAGCTCCTCCAAGGTCCATGGCTCCAAACATCGGGCTTTGTCTGGGATGTATCCAGCTCTGAATATAAGAATACTGGGGCACAAGAAAAAGACGAGCGGGTCAAAGGTCGGCTTGGCCAATGATTTGGTAACACGGGAAGACAGGGTTTGAACCGCTGACCTGTATGAAGGTGCCTAGAAGGTAGTTGACTGTGACCCAACCCAAGGAGCCTTCCTCTTTGCCGTCTAGTATTCGAGCTCCCTGGAAGTTCACCGGATACTGGCGGAGAGTTTTGGAGACTTCATCCAAAATATGGTGCGTTTTGGTCTCGTTCTGCAAACTGTTTATAATTAGAGATATTGCGTTAAGTCGGGTCATTCAGCAACAAATACTAACTACCACTCTATAGCGGACTGTTAATAAATATAAAAAGATCTATAAGATATTGTAGCTTATATATCAAGGTCATATTTTCAGCTCTCCCGGGAATGTCTGAGAGACTCTCGGAATATGGGAATCTATAGAAAGCAGGCAAACTTAATGCATCCAGCCACAGCGAGTCTCGATGCCAGAAATGATACTATTAAGACCTTTCCCATCCTTAGCAACGCTATGGATCACAGCATTATGAGTCCATTGGACAATGGGCTTTATGGAAATTATGGTCACAAGGCACGCCCCCTGCAGTATCAATACTGTGAGCGATATTGTGTTGCTAATGGTAGACGGAGCCTTATCTGATTTATGCAGATCACTGCCTCAAGTCCCGCCCCCTGCGACCCATAGCATTGTGTAGGATGGGTGGAGTTTTATAACACAATGGGTGTCTGGATCCAGTGGCCTGCGTTGAATTACACTTATAAATAAAATCCTCTTGTCTTGGTATACTGATTGCTTTTTTCTGAGATGTCTTTCAGTGCAAGATAAAGGGAATATTTTGCTTACAAGTCGGAAAAATAAAAACTTATCTGAAGTTGATTCTGTACCTTCCTTATCAATGACAGACCAAGGCCATCACATAGATCTCTACACTATGCTGTCACATTGCTAACACATTGATTATCCCATTAACGAGATGATTACAATGAAGAGATCCACTGTGTAACCAGTCTCTCTGCTTAGGTCACGTTAAAAGCTATTTTCAGCCCTCAACTGATTTGAATTCGTAGTCATGTAGGCATGTTAGTCCAGTAATTACAGACCCTCCAACATGACCCATTCCACCCGGTACACAATACTCCGCTCCTGAGCTTCCAACTGTCACTCACCTGGATTTAATGAATTAACTGATGTTTAAAAAACCTTTTTCTCTTCAGTAGGTGGTTACCATAGTAAATGATTGTTGGAAGCTCAGGAATGGAGTATATTCTGTAGCTAGTGGAATGGGGTATGTTGGAGGACCTATGATAAACTCAGTGGAATGATATTAAAATGTAGAAAATGATAATATACAGGATAAAGCTTAATATCACCTGCAGGGGGTCAAAAGTGCTGTAACGTTGTTTTTTTAAATAAAGTCTTTGTTTTAATAGGTTTATTGTCAGAGCAATGAACAACAAGTTCCGAAAGCACAGTGAGTTGCATTTGCTATTGGATACTCATTGTCGCTGCGATCTGAGCTAAGGGTCCGGTCCTATATTAGCAAATTCCAGTCCAGGGATATGATGTCAAATGACATATGATCTGGGGCCAGATTTACTAAACTGCGGGTTTGTAAAAGTGGAGAGGTTGCCCATAGCAACCAATCAGATTCTAGCTGACATTCTCTAGTATGTA
>WWET01004291.1:32180-59051 GCA_011038615.1 Limnodynastes dumerilii
AATACTGTTTGCAACAGATGAAATATGACTTCCCTGCAATCAACATGGTTTAGCCCAGGAGTAACTAATATCAAGCACTTACTTAAGTCTGGATCCAGCCCAAAGTGCGTAAGAGGGGTGTTTTGAGGAGAGAAACGCATGTGCCCTCCAGATGTGACATGCGTTTTACACATGCAACTCATATAGTACGGAACTACAGATTTACGAGGAAAGGGGCTGTGCTTCCCCTCTGGCCCACAAAGGTGGGGGAAGCACTTAAATTGTACAGTTGGGGCAGGATTAGGTATTTATGAGTGAATCAACGGTTGGACGGACGGACCACTGATCCGCTTGGGTCACTTATGGCTGTGTAAGTCACACAATATCTGCATAAGAGAGGGGAGTGACAGAAGAAGTTCACTCCCCCCTCTCGTGCGGACTGACAGACGTATGGAAAGCATGCGGGGGCCTGGATCGGGTCCTTTGTCATTTCATCCATTTTTCTGAATTATTCTGAACTATTATTAATTATTAAAACTACAACAAGACAAGTGGTAGAGCCGCAATGTCAATGGAGTGGCATTGTCCATTAGAATAAGGACTACTTCAACAGACTGCGCCGCATCCAGACTTAAGAACACTAAGGGGCTTATGCAAGCCACCTATGTAAGTGCCTTGCAAGTAACATCTGCACATGCTTGTGCTAGACATTATACATTGGATCTCATTGTGCACAGAACTCTGAGATCCGTGCATCGTGCATGTGATCTGCAGGGGGCGGGATTAGGTATGCAGAATAGCTGTATGGAGCGGCGTTTAGGAGCGTGCACGTACACAGATCTGCCTGGAAAACATAAGGTTGCTCTGTGGACACAGAAGTGTCCATAACTATCCACAACAGAGGGGAGTGACGGGAGTGAGCTCTCCTATTCTGTGCCTAGTTCTAGACCTCCGTGTGTATGTAAAAAGCATCAAAGTCAGTGGCAAATGCAGGATCTGAAATGAGGGTTTCCAATGCGTGTAATATATGTGAAGTATATTAGGGGTCTGGTTTACTACATAAAGTACATGGGAGGATTCATTAGGGGTCTAGTTAAGACACATATGGCACATACTATGATATATAGATCATATATTTGGCTATGGGAATGGTGCACTATATACAGTATAGTATGCAATTCCCAGTCCTCTATAATATCCTATTTATATTACAGTATGTGCAAATCCCAGACGCATAATATATCCCATTATATTACAGTATGTGCCAGTCCCAGATCCATAATATATCCCCTTATAGTGTGTGTGCTAATCCCAGACCCATTATATATCCCCTTATAGTGTGTGTGCTAATCCCAGACCCATGATATATAGTACAGTATAATGGGAGCATTATATAGTGTTGGAAGCAAGGCCACGCCTCTTTTTAATGCAGCCCACAAAGCCACGCCCATTTACCGTGACCCATGAAGCCACACCCCTTTTTTAGGTTTTTTCTTTTTACGGTTTTTGTGATTTTTCTCACTTTAAAAAAAATATTTACTGTAAGGGGGAGGATTTCTGGGCTACCAGCAACACCTTCTGGGTGCACCACTGGAAGTCTACACAAAGCCCATTGACAGAATAACTTTTTGGGGGGGAGTTACATTTGTCTCCATTTTATATAGTTATGTCAATTCATTGCACTCATCGTGACATGGGGGCTGATCCAGCCCTACGCTGCCTGGTGGTAATACGCCAGGCTTAAAAGCCAATCTGCGCATGCATCGTGGATCGGGCATCCATAGCAGCAGCGTAGTAACACTGGAGGGGGCGTTCCCCTCCGTTACTATGCTGCAGTTAGTGCAGGTAGGTGGGGGGAGGGTAATGAGGCTGGGAGGTCGGCGTTAGCGTAGCAATGCCGCCGTCCCAGCGTATTAACACTCGCTTACGCCGTCTGAAGTTAAGGTAGCCTTCAGCCGCCGTAAGCAAGTGTTAATACGCTGGACAAGAGGGAGTGTCGGGGGAGTGCAGCGATGGTACGCTGAGCGTTAGAATGCTTAGTGTACCATCGTAGCTCTGGATCAGGCCCATGGTCACAGTCACTGTCTGCAAGCACTGTCGGCGCTGAGAAGCAGTGGTGAGCGGGGGGGGGAGGGTTTAATGAGTGTCTCTCCACCATGGCGCCTGATCCAGTTGTAACATACAACATGTTGTATGTTCTCTGTGTGTCTGTGTGGGTTTCCTCCGGTTGCCTTCCACTTGCCAAAAATATACTGGTAAGTTAATTGGCTAAATACCCTAGTGTGTGGATGTATGTCTTAGTGACCTTAGTATGTTGTTCCAATAGGGACAGGGACTGATGTGAATGCTAAATATTCTCTGAAAAGTGCTACATAATCTGATAGCGATAATATAAAAATCTGTTAATAAATAAATAAACTCTGGATCAGCCCCCATGGCAGAAGGGTGAAACTTTGTGGGCAGCACGGTAATTCACAAAATAAAACAGCTAGCCTTCTATTCAATTGCCGGAATGCCATTGCCATCAGCCATGTTTGTCCTGAAAAACTGAACAGATTGCTGCCTTACTAATGTAATGAATCTATTCCTCCTAATTGATTTGTTTAGCTATTCTGAATGTTTTTATTATAGAAATAACCTTTCTTTTTTGTTTTATATTCCCAGCATATAACATTTTTAACCTACAGGAAGGTCATTTTTATTTATTTCATTCTTTTAAGAAAATTAACACAAAATTTACTAAAGGGTTTGTTATTTAAGAAAATCTCAAGTGATTATATATTACAGAATTACAATGAAGCGAATGATCGATGATGCACCTTCCTCTGACACAGTTCACTATGTAGTTTTATAGGGGATTTTAGTATTTCTGCTTATTTTAAATATTGTTCCTAAAAATAAAAGAATACAAAAACCTTTTTATGACTTAAATGTGGCCAAATGAGAAAATTTAACCATCTGTCAACTGGCTGTTGTTCAGCAAGCATGCGCCTGTAGTTTTAGCTCTAATTGCGTTTAATGGTACACTAATTATTTCAATGGGGAATAATTTTGTACGGTTAAAGTTGACTCATTTTATAAACTGGAAGCTCCTCAGCTATAAATTGGCAGGTATCATCCTTCATTTCTCCTAAGCGTTGTGCCAAAGGGGAATAAGTATATGGTTGCTCTGTGACCAAATGTCATGTGCTGGGCAGAAGCATTGATCCCGGCTATTAATCACTCTGCAAGCCCTCCCAGTAATCAAAGGGCACAGCTGCAAAGATATATAACCAGTGTCATAGCAGAAAGCCCTTTACAAGACGGCATGCCTACCAGCTGATTTCCAGTATGTTCTACAGCACGCACACTAGCCAGGCCAAAATGCCCAGGCTAATTAATCACCGCATCTAACCGTTCATACTATCATTAAACACCTTTATTGGCTGAATTACCAGAGGAGTCGTCGGCCCTAATTACTCAGGTCTGAAAGTCTGCTCACCTGGATACAAAATGCAGCCTATTACCTGTGGTCTAGCAGCATGCCCTCTCATTCTTTCCTCAATAAAGAGTGTACTGACCCAGCAATGAACCTGCATCGAAGAGAAAATTGGATACGGTTGTGACTGATCTCAAAGCTGCCTCGTACGAACTGATCAAGACAGAAGCACAACGCCACAATATCAACCTGTCTAAATCTAATAGGACTTAAAGGCCCTGTACCTAGAGACAAAAGGCTCCCGGCCATCCCCAACTGTGCCGACATTCTGTTATTTTTGGAACCTCCCATTAAGCCACTAACATATAAATGTGCTCATAATACATTAGCTGCACAATTACGATCTGCAGCCCTTGTCTCCTAACACAGCATGGATGACTTGCACTTGTAGCATAGGGACATAGGTTAAATATCTTTATACAGCAGTTTATCGCTGTTAAACTGTTTATATTCATCAGTGTTTATACAAGTTTATGTGTTTCTGGCTACACTTCTTATAGAATGATTTGTATAGTATTTGTAAGTAAAATACATAAATAATCTGGCCTGCTTAATTAAATAATATTTATAAGATATCTATCTATCTATCTATCTATCTATCTATCTATCTATCTATCTATCTATCTATCTAATAGGACAGAAAAGTAATAATCAATCAATTGCCCAAAACTTTAACCACAGGAGCCCAGAGCTTAAACACAGACAGCACTGTTTTTGGATTAATGTCAGGAATGGAGTGTTTGGGAATGATTTAGATTTGTCCATTAGTATTTCATACAAGAGGCCTCATTTAGGGTAAACAGAGACTTTAAATCAGAGAGGTTTAAATGTTATATATTTTTTTCTCTCCAAAGAAATAGAAACCAAACGATTTAAAAAGAGCTATATATGGAAAGCAACAGATTCATATACAAACGGCCTACATATTGATGTCCTGAATTTTCTCATTCAAAGTATACATATCACCACCGGTTTAATGAGCAAAGGAATTGCAAAGCCATGGTGATTTTGGGCAAAACAAGACAAAAAAATCAAAACAATAGGCCTAGGCACCGTAGCTGAAATTATTGGCCCGGATTCAGAGTTTTAGCGGATCCGCTAAAACGTCCTATTTAGAGTTGCGTGTCATATTGATACCCTTGGCCAGCAATAATTATTCCCACGCTGGCCAAGGGTAGAAATATCACCCAATGACAGTAGAACTGTCATTAGCGCCAGGGAGTCCTGCTTGCAGGACTTAAGTTGGGACATTCCTAGATATTTAAAAAAATTTTTGCCAAGGTTTCCCCCCCCCCAGGATTAAAGGATTACAAGACTGGAGCCCAGCAAAGCAGAGCAGATAAGTGACTTTAAAAAAAATTATTTTTACAATAAAATGTCCAGCCCTATATTTTATTTATGTACTATGAGGGACATTTATATGGCGCAGCAGGCCCTGGATGGCAGGGCATGCTGGTGCTTGTGGTTCTCCAAGCACCAGCATGCCCTGGTATACATGGGCATGCTGGTGTTTGTAGCAAGCATCAGCATGCCCCGCAGAGCCGATATTATTTATTAATTTTAGTTATAGCGACAGTGGGGGGCAGGGGTTTATATTTGTGAAATGCATGATTTTTTTATGTTTACTTTTTTTTTTTACTAATTACCTTTTTTTTACAGCTTCAGTGACCTGCTCTTATGCTTACACCATCCTTTGGGATAGTGTAAGCATAAGGTGGATGAGCAGACACCAGACAGCACTGCACAAAATATCTAAATGACAAAAATACCCCTTTTCTCATTTACTTATCATGGAACTTCCAGTTCCACTGGTGCAGTGCTGTTGGATGTGAACACAGACGGATGGGTACACTTGCGCCCGTCTTTCTGCACTTGCTCCCGTTGTGAGCATTCGCAGTGCTCATTTTTGCTGAGCTTCCGTCCGAAAGAAAGACTAAAGCGCAGCTCTGAATCTGGGCTATTGGCTGTAGTTATATTGTAGGCTGCACGGCAGTTGAAAGTTTGACACTGCAAGGACAGAACAAGCAAGGTGTAGATCATAAGACCTTAGGACAGGTGCAGAAAAATGATGCAGTTCTTACCATCAAGAGCCTATTTCTACGGGTAAGAGGGTGGCTTCCTGTAAGTTAGTCGAACACAAGATTTTTCAATATTGATTTTTTGTTGTGGCAGTGAGTTTCGTTTATTTAATAGATGTCACTATATTTAAAAGTATCAAAAATCTTGACTTCCTGTTAAAGAATGTGTAACGCTGGGTATGCACCAAATCTATTTATGATACAATCCATCAAATAATATAAGAATAGGCCAATCTGTGAAATTAAGAAGGCTTGAATTACCAGATCATCCAACCAGAGCTATTTAATCATTGTTCCAGCAAATCGGCTTTGTACACAGATTGTATGAGAGTCCGCTGGTGATTTTCATACCTTGTATGGTTGGCGTAACAAAACACATTGATAGAGGCATATAAAACGTTATGGTATTTTTCATCCTGCAAATTTTTTTTAAAGCAATCTGTAACATGTCTAATTTAACGTGCAATGTCATTGCATGTTGTATGTTTCCTATTACATAGAATAATTATGATCTATATATAATTTTCTCTACCTGAATTGTTTATTGCACACATGTATATTTCTAATATTGATTGATCTCCCCATATGTCTCACATTCTTGTATCTATTACTTCTAAGTAGGAATATCTTCATTCTCCTTATATATGTATATCCACCATGTATATCCTAGATGAAAAATTGTCAAATTGTTAGAAATGGTATCTCATAAAAAATGTATAACAATTGTGAGTCACGGAAGAACTAATTTATCACTACATTTATTAAAACGACTTTGAAAAATATTAACAATTAAATTCAGTTTTAAGAAATAATTAAATTATTCTCTGACCTTATGGCACTGAAGTAATTGCAAACGTTTCTCAGGAAAGGCTAAAAAAAACCCCTAATGGTCAATTCAAATGGAACGCACATAAAAATAATAAAAGTAAACGTGTTCATTTCTCTATGCGGATTGGTGTTTACATATATTTTTCCCAGGCTTGAGACCATAGATATTTCTCATTACTGCAACCCCAGAGACCTGTTAAAATGTGACTTAGGTACAAGATTATATTGTACTGCTTATGTTGTAATCTATATACAGTATATAATAATGGATGTATATGTGTATGTGTGTACCTAACTCTGGAATGCCTGGAGCAATTTACACCAAACTTGGTACACATATGAATTATAATCTGGAAAAAAATAATGAGGGGGTAAGACACCCCTAGCACCCCTAAGGGTGGGGGTGGAAAGGGGGTGACATGTAAAAATAATTGAAAACTACCAATATTAGTGTCGAATCCATAGTTTTCAGGGTCATTTAGATGAATAATGACATTCCCAATGCCGTTTCCAAGTCCAAGTTCAGCCCCCATCAGCATAAGGGGTGAAAAATAAAATATCCAAAATGGCCGACAAGCTGATTGGTGACAAATGTCTGTCTCAATGATGGATAAGGAAGGAAACTTCACAGAGTGGTAATATTGGCTCCCATAAGACATGCTAGGGGGGTTGGGGTCCCTGTAGAACTTCCCATTGGTGTAGGCTGGGCACAACTTTAACAAAGGGAGCCTGTTCTAAATCTTCTACTAGATGGATTTGGATGACATCACATCATGATTTAGGAGGGATTGTCCTAATTTTCAGACCACAAAAGGGGTGGTTTAAATAAATAGGGTCAGTTGTGGGTGTAATTTGGCCAGAAGAGGGCAGAGCTTATTTTTAATGTTGTTAAATAACATTAAATGTTATTAACAAAAATTGTACATATTGTCAAGCTGTTTAGTATTTTCAAAAAGTTGACAGCTACATCCAACTCATTGGGCTCTATTTACAAAAAAATATTTTTGAAGACGAGATGATATAGTTTCATCTCGCTGCGATTTACCCGCAAATTTTTGGTTTAATTCACAGGATGCAATTTTTTTTGTGTGATTTCAGGTCGCACTAAAGGCGATTTCTTCAAATCGCCTTCAGTGAATACCATGATTTTTTATTTTCTATGTTTAGAATGGCAAACATCTGGACGATTTCTGTGCAGCGATGTTTGCCAAGGCGATTTTTTTAAAGCTATAAATCACACGATTTGACCCTATGTGAGTTTAGAGGGTCAAATCACACGATTTATGGCGATTTAAGACAAATCGTTTTATGTAAATGAGGCCCATTGAATTAATAACTTGAAGATTTAAACCCGGGCAACGCCAGGCACTTCTGCTAGTCTAATATAAAGTGATCAGATGTGATTTTAACTACTGCATGTATAATATTTCTATATATTTCTATAATATTGACTTTATTATTGTTATTATTTTTTTACAACTGAATTATACTTAAATAATTGTACGGCTGTTACTGCTAACATCTTTGTAATTGAAAATGCATTTGGAAAAAAAGTACATATTAAAAGAAAAAAGAAAAATGCGTTGGATTATCTGTATGGAAGAAATTGCTTATTTTATGTATGAATTACAACTCTTAATAAATATTACCTTACAAAGAACAGGCTGTGAAGATAACATTCAGTATATCCCAACTGGAAAGAAAGTGTGTGCCTCAGTACCCTGGGGTGCAACAACACATACTCAGGGGTACCATAAAACAAAGGCTGGTTCACGACTAGGAGCTGCAGGGAGGGAGGCTGTTCTATACTGATGTGTCAAGTCAGTATAGCTATGCTTCTCTCCCTGCAGCTTCATATAGTGTACTAACCTACTAAGTAATAACAGGGACAGCCTCTTTCCTTCTAAAATACCCACCAAGCAAGAAATTGCTAAGGAGCAGCAAGAAGAAGAGCCGAACTACTCTTAGGTGACCTAAGGTCATAACCCAAAAATGCAGTGCACACCAAGGAACCAGCTGCTGCCCAAATTCAACATCCACTAGCTGCCAGCATGGTAGGGGAAGAGGTGTATTAGAACATGCATATACATTGGAGGGTGGCAGGATTAAAGGAAAGTATTAGAGGAAGTAGCCAGACAATGCGCAGGGAAGTTGTTCCCTTACTGCTAAAGCGCACCTGCCAGGCCCCGCCCCTATGAGCCATCATTCCATTATTCATTAGAAAATATGTATAAATAGATAAACAATACGAATTCAAATATTACAGAGGACAACACGTAACTGAATCATACACACATATATGTAAAACTATGTAGCTATACAGCGTCAATAACATATGAAAACAACAATGACTATATCTATCTTCTGTTCTAAAAAGCCCAAATCAACAAAAGAAACAAAACATACCACCTCACGGTGGGCCTTCACCCCACTGGGGGCAGCTGTTACTCCCTACCTGATGATAGCCATGAGAGATTCTGCAGATGATTGTTGTACTGTCCAGACTGAAACGATTCTCTGCTGAATTGTTCAGTATTTGACAGTACACAGCAGAAAGAAGCGGCCGGAGGGCATCATAATCGTTTAAAATTAAACCTGCCTAGAAAACAATATCGTGTACTTTGCAACAATCAGTCATGCTCATTGCAGAGTACACACTTACGCAATATCGTTCTAATCAGGGGATTGGAACGATAATCACCTAAAAAAGCCCCAGGACGTACCCAGCTTAACACAAAAGAACAATTAAAGATGCTTGAGAAAAATATAAGGATATTCTAAATCTTAAACTTAATTGAGGTCAAATAGGTTTTAGGTTTAGTATAGTCTAAAAAAAAACATCTGTGCAGACTGTAAGGGCAATGTGGCTCTTATCTGCCGTCATGTTTCTATAATATGAATTTTGGTCTAAATTTAAACATAGGAACATTTAGTGTGACACATGTTTACCAGGACTACATCCTACAAACAGAGGTGCAGCATGGATTAATGGCACCTGGAGCAAGTGAATGCTACAGCGCCCCCCCAACCCTGTGCTCCCATAGTGTAGTGGACCAGGGAGCGAGGTGAGCATCTTTCCTAATATTTGCTGGATAAAAGGAAGTGTTGTTTTTGATTGTTGGGTCTTGTTCTTCTCCTCCTTTCTCACGTTGATTCTTACTGCACTGAAAGTCTATGGAGAAAATGAAGATAGCTGCCACTACACATCTCCTCCCACCCCCTATTACATATTACCCTTCCTCTGTTACACATCTGCCTTTCGGTCTCACCTTCTAATGACATACCAGCCTTATTGTGCCCCATAACCAGTACACTTTTCCTCCCTGCACCCCCTCCATGCACATGGTCCCACATGGTTACACATCTCACTTACTGTCCCTTTTGCATTACACATCTCTCTCCCTACTCCCAATCCATTACACATCCCCTTCCTGCCTCCCGTACATTACACATATAGGGTCATGGCACAATATAAAGCACATGTGGGGTGTATTATGGGTCTGGGAATGACACATGTTGTAATATGTGGTTTATATTAGAGTTTGGGAATGGCACATTATATACAGTATGTGCCATTCCCAGTCCCCTAATATATTCCATATATAAAATAATATGTGTCATTCCCAGACCCATGATATTCCTCACTATATTAAAATATGTGTCATTCACACACCCATAATATACCCCCACATATATTATAATGTGTCATTCCCAGACCCCTAATATACCCCACATATATTATAATATGGGCACGATTCAAATAGCTTCGCACTGGCATTATTTGTGGTGCGAAGCTAATGTTGCAAATCAGAGGTGCGCATAAAAATCGACGTATTTTAGGTACCATAAATGATGGAAAAAAGTGAAATGCAAGCTTTTTCCCGTCACCACACCTAATTGAATCGGGCTCTATGCGACCCCTAATATATCCCACATATATTAAAGTATCAACCACTCCCAGACCCCTAATATATCCCTCATATATTATAATGTGTGTCATTCCTGGACCCCTAATATACCCCTCATATATTATAATATGTGTAATTCCCAGTACCCTAATATACCCCACATATGTTATATGTGTCATTCCCAGACCCATGATATTCCCCCCCTTGTACATTATATAGTGTGCCATTCCAGACCCCTAATATTATCCCACATGTAATTCTAGTATATTAGGGATCTGGAGATGGCACTGGATTGTGCTCTGTGGCGTCCCTTTGGTCTACCAGCACCCGGAGACTAAACTCCACCGGCTCCATCCTCGCTACTCCCCTGCCTACAAATAAGAGACTGTTAGCCAGGATATCCTGACATGGGAGATTTTACAGAACAACCATTACTCGATGTAGGATGTAGTGGTTGTTATGACTAATGAAACCTGACATCATCTCTGCTACATTTATAACCCATGAGACAAGAGCACCTCTTTACTGCCTTGAGGGCTTCCAACTGTGTCATGAATTTTCTACTTCAACTTTAATGTTAATCCACAGCAAACAAAGTTAGGCTTGCAATACTGAACAAATCATTGTTACTATTGTCTACAACCATTTCTCAGTCTTCCCCTTAGGTTATATTAGAGTCTAAGGTGGGCCTGTCAACATGAATGATTATTATTTTAACTCAAAAGAATATCAGAAATTACCAGCTAATTGTTGCCACTTTTCGTTTTTAGCTTTCAAATTTCACTTTTTAATTCTACTAAACAATATTTAATGAACTATGTTTACTTTAGCATTTTTAGTTTTTAAATAGGAGATATGGGCTTTCATTTTAGCAATGTAAAGATAAAAGGTTAAACCTGTCACTAAGGATGGACCTGATTGGACCTGATTCACACTTAAAATTGCGAACTTACCTAAATATACCCATGTGAAAAATCCGCAATCCCGATTCAGAGTAAAATAAGAAACCGATTAAGCACTCACCCTGTGTCGGGAATGCAAAGTAAGGACGGAAGTCTTCCTGCATATAATTAGGTACGTGTGGACTTTATAAGCTGTGAATTGGTAGTGCGTTTAGGTGCTTAAAATGAGTTATGATTCAAAGATACGTAACTAAACGCACTTTTGATAAGTAAATTTTAATTAAAAAAAAAAGCTCAAACTCACATTAACATATGTTAACAAAAGTAACCATTAAAAATACACCTTGAAATTAGAATAATCATGACACAATTTGGAATACTCATAAATGGATACAGCATGAAGTTAGAAATAAAACTATATATATATATATAGAGAGACTTTTATAAAACATTTTAAAAATAAGCTTTTAAAAAATAAAAATAAACCTTCACAAAATCAAAACAAATAATGGCACCTTTAAAATGTTTAAGTCTTGCACAAAATGTCAAATCAGCCTAGGATTAAATAAACGAGCCTTTATTTGCTCTTTTAAAAACACTCATCTATTGCTTATAAACACGCAGTAGGTTTGGGCTGAACTAAGTAAGATAAACGTATGGCCTCACAGCACACAATACGGTTCTTCAACTTCCGAGTGGTCGAGGGCTACCTTAACTTTTCCCATGCGTATGTTAGGTTAGCTTACGCAAGACGCTCCTTCTTGTCAATCGGTCCTTACTCTGTTGGAACACCCATACTGTACATTAGTAGCCCATGTGCAGCTCATTTGCATTAGGTCTTGCCCCATTAGCCACACATGTGGGACTCGTTACTTGTCGATGTGTGCATCAGTCCTAAGTCAGACGTCCCTGTATGTGAATCAGTCGGCCAGGGTTTCTGTGTGTATATTTGGGTTCTGGGCATGCACAGTTTAACTGATCATAAAAATACGCACGCAGGGCCAGATCCTCAACTACGGCCGTCTTCTACACAATTAGAAGATAGATAGCCGATAGATTAGCCGATAGATAGCTACTGTGCATGCGAAGTAACTATTGCACGTAATCTCTGTATTGTTTTGGTACGTAGATTGCGTATATGCGGTCCTATAAACCGCATATACACAATCTACTTACCGAAAGATACGTAGATTACGTACAATAGTTACTACACATGCACAGTAGCTACCTATCGGCAGATTACGGCCGTGTGTGGAAGACGACCATAGTTGAGGATCCGGCCCGTAGATTCTACACTTAAGTGTGAATACAGTCCATTAAATGTAAAAAAAAAAATCTTAATAATAAATGGAACCTGAGACTGAGGGCTATACAGTATTTACTAAGCTGCGGAAAAATGTAGATGTTGCCCATAGCAGCATCATATTAGTATGACATTCTCTAGTATCTAAAAGGAAAGTAAGAGCTTAAATCTGATTGGTTGTTATGGGCAATATTTCCATTCCTTCTTTTCTGCAGTTTAGTAAATCTAGCCCCAAAACACTCATAAGGTTCTACATCAATGTTATAAAGTAAAAAATATAACAACCTTATAACGCAGTGTACGATTCTCAAGGCGTGTAAGGTCTCTGGACACATGTGATGCCTTTGGCATGAAAACCAATGAGTCGCTACTTGTTATGATTGGTTGTGTACTTTAAAAAAAAAAATTAACAAAAAAACTGACCAAAAATTTCACGATTGTAAAGCAATCATTGTTCTAGACCTTAATACAAGAACCTGTTTGTTCTCTATTCTCAATGAATTCTACATTACGTCCATAGCTTCAGACATGCATCAGTCACTCGAAATAGGTGTGAAGAAATCTTTAAACAGCTAATGAACTATTTATGCAGCCTATTGTATTACACAGACAAAGATACGTGGCACAAGCATATGTACTTAGAGGGTGGGAGTAGTGAAAAAGTTTTGTGCTAAACATTCTTATATTGTGCCACAGAGACTTTGTTTTAACAAACCCCCAAAATAAACAAGATGTAGAACATATTTCATCACTGTCTAGCTGTAAAAGAAACTCTACATGCTTCTAAACCTTATGAAGTAAAACGGGTTTGCATTGGAAGGGTATATTGTGATGTATTTATTTGCGTGCAAAATATCACAAATAAATACCTCACCAATTTAAAAGCAGATGCTGGTATTCTTCAGACAAACTCCAAAAAATAGCAAACTATTGCAATTGTTTTACTTTTAGGAGGGAGGGGGGCAGGCAGAAAGAAGAAGAAAAATGACCTCAATATGAGATGGAAGTGAACATACTGCTTGAAGTTGTACTAAAGTGAAGTGCTTTATAACAATTAACTCAGTTTCGAAGAAGCCAATGTCCCTGCAATCTAGGGGAAATGATATCATTAGAAGAAATGCTACATTTAACTAAAAGGGTTTTCTTAAAAGGGAAAAAAAAAGAAGATAATCGCCAAAATGGTACGGTAAATTTGCTCATATTAACAAATTAAAAGACTAAAATGGCTATATCAAGTTCCTAAGAATACATCAACAAAATTAAAGTCTGTGCTTTCTTCAGAATATGCATGTCAGGAAGAATTATGGCCCGGAGACAATTTGTATACTTTTGAAATACTGTTCCCACTCCATTACATCATTTGTAGTGCTACTTAAACCAACATATTTATTTAGCTATATTCTGTTCTGGTGCATTTTTTAATGTTAGGCCATTAGTCAAAGATCCTTTTTTTTTGTAAACACTTGAGCAACCTCTGCAAGTCAACGAAATTAATTCTAAAGATAAATGATGGTTATTCTGTGTAGAGGCAAAAATGAATAAGTGGAATTCTAAATGTATGTATACGACACAAGTAGTAGAGATACATCAAAGTGCGGCAGGTACTACACTCCCAGAACCTCAGTGAGCTTACATGTAAAACAGGATTGCAGCTGGAAAGGGTTTGTTGCCATAAAGGGCCTGTCCACCTTCACAAGGCTTGTGTATATGTGCACGTGGGTAAACATTGTAATTAAAGATTAATCTAGCACACTAGGCACGTGAATGATTCCGCCTGCAAGACCAGACACATTTAATCATTTTGTAGCCATGCATATATATGCTTTAGCTGGAAGTTGATGTTCTAAAGACCTCATCTGTTCCTGGTCATAAAAGACTGGATCCAGACTTCCAAAATGTGAGCTCTATATGGGCCAGATCCAGACCTACGTCCGCTTGCGTTTTTACGGCAGGCCTAAGCGTAAAAACGGCCTTCTGTATTTACTGCGCATGTGCGGGGATTTACTGCGTATGTGCAGATTTTACGCTCATGTTACGGTCTGAAAAACTGAGCTTATGGGCCTTGACCGTAATAGCTTCGTATTTACGCTCGAGGGGGCGGGCCAGACATACAATCTCCGGAATTACAAATCAAGGGCTGGGTGAGACATTTCATTCGTACAGTGTGGGCGTGCTAAGCGTCGTAACTACACAATGAGCTTACGGACGCACGCGGTTACGCTCAGGAAAGTTAGGGTAGGTTTTGATGAGCGTAAGAAGGCAAAAGGAATTACGGCCAAGGGGAGTGCTGAGCAAAGTGCATCTGAGGTACGCCGGCGTAAATACGCTATGCACATGAGCGTAGGTCTGGATCAGGCCCTATGTGACCAGAATGCGTCCACACATGGATACAAACTCATGCACTGGAAGACTTCTGATAATGGGGCGTGAAGCGTAGGTAGGACGGGGGAGTCACTTATTGCAGTAAGGATTATCTTAGCTAGTTAAAGCTGTGTCAAAGATTTTCTGTTTTTTCACACTTGTAATGATACCCTCTGTATGTGTGCATATGTAATGATACCTTCTGTATGTGTGCATATGTAATGATACCCTCTGTATGTGTGCATATGTAATGATACCCTCTGTATGTGTGCATATGTAATGATACCATCTGTATGTGTGCATATGTAATGAAGCCCGTCCCCTGCCAATCAATGTTATTTTCATCATATTGCTATTACAACTAACCCCTAGTAACTCTAGGATAGATTTTTACTATTATTATTATAAACACAACGTCACAAATTGTCCACAGTGCTTTAAATAGAACATTAGACATCAGTTCCTGCCCCTATTGAAGCTACATACTAAAGTAACTAAGACATACATACACACACACACTAGGGATTAATTTAGTCAGCAGCCAAGTAACCTATCAGTATGGGGCATTTGTGAGGAAACCCAAGCACCTGGAGGAAACCTATGCAGAAACAAGGAGAACATACAAACTTCACACAGATATGGCCTAGTCCGGGAATCAAACTCATGACCTCAGTGCTGTGAGACACAAGTGCTACTCACTGAGATATTGGGCTGGTTCCAGACTTAGTTAAGTGCTTGAACTTAGTTACTGCTGAGCTAAACCATGTTGATTACAGGGGGAGTCAAGGTAATTGTATTCTTTGCATGCAGGGATATATCTTTGAATTGCTTACTGCACACAGATACTGACCAGCTTTACTATCACACTGTTATTTACACTTGGAATAGGAAACATCACCTCTCAACTCTAGGTTGGTCGTCCACTGCAAGCGACTTTGAGCGACTAACAAGCGACTAACAAGTAGTGGCGTGTGTAGGAGCGACTAATCCTAATGCACAGAACCTTGCTTGCAGGCGTCCACTACAAGCGACTTTGAGCGAGCGACTACAGGCGACTAGCGACTTAACCCTCAGGAATTGGATTTGCAGCTTCTAGTAGCCTGTATGAAGGCAAATAAAGCTACTTAGACAATAATAAAAAGGTTATTTCAGCATATGGGCACATTCCCACTATACAGAGGACAGGGACTGACTCCATTATTATTAACAAATCACCATGCAGGTGCTGGAAATAATGAATCCCTTTTTGAAAGTATTGGATTAACCCAACATGATCTAATTGTATGGGTCAGATGGGGACTTTCCATAAAGTACATGTCCTCTGCATCCATTTTACAAAATGACTGACACACCTCTTGAAAACTGCTTATTTATATTCTACCCAGTCGCTCCTAGTCACCTGAGTAAGTCGCCTATAGTGGACGACCTCAGTCCTTAAACATGTATAGCTTGGAGCAGAGAAGGGAGAGGGGGGATATGATAGCAGCTTTCAAATACATCAAGGGTTGTGACCAGCTAGAGGAGGGGGCATTTTTCAAAAGAAAAGGTGTAATAGAACACGAGGGCATGAATATAAACTGGAGGGTAGTAGATTCAGATCAGATGTGCGGAAAAATTACTTCACTGAAAGGGTGATAGATAAGTGGAATATTCTCCCATCTGAGGTGGTTGAGGCCAATACAGTAGAACAGTTTAAACATGCTTGGGATAAATATAAGGGTATCCTAAATTGTAAACCAAATTGAGGGTAAATAGGGTCTAGGGTCAGTAAAGTTTTGATTAAACAAATGGGCAGACTAGATGGGCCATGTGGCTCTTATCTGCCGTCACTTTCTATGTTTCTATGTAGTCGCCTGAGTCTAAGTCGCCTATAGTCGCTCCTATTTTTAGTCGCTCAAAGTCGCTTGCAGTGGACAACCAGTCTAATACTATTTGCAACAGATGAAATATGTTTCCCCTGCAGTCAACATGGTTTAGCCCAGGAGTAACTAAGTTTAAGCACTTATCTAGGTCTGGATCCAGCCCATTGTGCTGCTCCAATAGATACGGAGCAAGGTCGTGATATGCATATTGACAGCCTCAAGCCTATTGCTGGAGATTTTCTGACCTTCCTGGGATACTGGAATAAATGCCCTAATTTTGGGAGACTTCCGGATATTCCGGGAGAGACAACAGCCCTGGAATACTGTATAACAACTGTGGGCTGTTCAAATTCCCTATGATAATTGCATTCTTATAAACATATTGACACACTATGGAATACAGGTGAAGGAGCAATTTCTAATGCTGTCTACTAGTTACAAACTAAAAGAAGACATCTTAGCAGCACACAGTGGAGATATCCATTGAGACCTTACTCCTATCCAGTTGCTAGTTCCTAGTGAATTCATAATGCTACATTTTTCTGAATCTGCCTGCAAAATAAATGCCTCCCTTGTGTGTAGTTGGTAGATCCACATCCTACTATTGTATTTTTTATGATTTTGTACCTTGTCTGATTAATTATTGTATTGTGTATGTATCTATTATCTCTGTACAGCGCTGAGGATACTGTGTGGCGTCTTATATATAAACGTTAATAATAATAATATTAGGATGGCACAGTACAGCAAGTGCTCTGCTCAATTGTTGGACAATGTACACACTCTTCAGGATTTCCATGGCTATTGGACTGTTTTGTTAGGAGCTGGAGATATTGTGAAAGTGTGAACCCAGCACAACATTAATAACACCAATATTTCAATATTTCTTACATTATAAATAAATAAAAATATTGAAATAAATTATAAATATTACTAGAAGCCATATGAGCATAACATAAAAATATATATGATTTCTGTAGTAAAAATGTTAAATATACTTACTATCATGCGACATAGGTTATTAGAGAATAGGACTTTAATTAACTTGGTGTCCCTTACAGCATCCCACAGCTGTACAAACCTGAGAGATCTACACTACTCCATACTGTGCCATATGTATCTGTCAGGAGACATGGAAACATGCAGTGCAGGACATGAGAACAGCCTTAGAAACACTGCACATAACCTCTTTAAAAGTATCTAAGGTACTCACTCAAGAACTAAATGTCTACACAAATGCAAGTGTTTCTTATAAAATAAACATTGCAGATACATGGGAGACAATTTGTCTTCAAATGTTACCATGCAACTCCATTGATCACATAGTACTATAGTTTAAAATTCTTATTCAAAAGGCTCTGTACATTGTTTTGTGTGTTTCAAGCCGGGATGTACATATTTGTGATCACACTAAACATATGAGCCAGTTACACTTTGAAGCGTGAAATAATTTTTTTTATTTATAATAATTTTTTTAAACTTCTCCGCGTGAAGGAGGTTGGTGGCTCAACTGGTTGTTGTGTAGACTGTAGTCTTCTCAGCATAAGATGAAGAGATGGGTTAGTCACCCTTATCAAGCTTAAGGGGACGTCTACCCCCGATGGAAAGACGAAAAGAGAGTAAGGCATGAGAGCATTTCCATCCAAATCGTACAGTATTTTATTATCATTTATTTACACAGCAGCACTCATAACGCCATCGCTGTACCACTGTCACTGTGCTACCAACAACAGCATTAACCCCTAGCTATCGGCTAATAAGGGATTTTATTTATTTATATATTTTTCAGCATGGTGCCCCTAGCGCCATTGTTTCAACTATGCAAAAATAAATAGCCATATTTTGTTAAAAAAACGGATGAGATAATATTTGCTACTATTTTATTTTCATTCAAGGAATATAATTGTGTATCTTACTGTAAGCAGCGTTCTATTTTATGACAGTCTAATAGACTTGAAGATATTGGGAAGTAACAGCACAGTGTGTTACAGTTTGTATAGGTTACAGCATGCATGTATTCATTGGTTGTTTAGTCTTTGGAAATAAAAACATAGAAAAAAAGGTAAAATAATACATGAGGACGATAAATTGTGGCACAAGAAAAGTGTCCTACTACTTATTTGCTATCTTTTTAAATTTACTTTGCATAAATTACAAACTTTGACTGGCTTTAAATGCATAATTTAATGGAAAACTGTGTGCTTAATACCTGACCTATAGTCATATTTTCATTTCATGTCCCTCCAAGTGGAGTCAATCTCTCCACTTGTATTCCAAAATCAGCTACCATTTTTCACAATTTGCACAATTTATCAAGAGAAATGCTTGTATTTTACAACAGTCGCCATACACACACAAACACCTTTTATTTTTATTATTGTTGTTATTATTGAATTCATACTACAAACAGGAACTTTCTGTCATCAATAAAATTTACAGCTTGGCCAAATTGCTTTAATGGGTAAAATATAATAGATTTAATATTATTTATTTGTATAACATCCAATGTTTTCTCAAAGCTTTTAGATGTGTGTG
The DNA here is from genome assembly GCA_011038615.1 of Limnodynastes dumerilii. NCBI lineage: Eukaryota > Metazoa > Chordata > Amphibia > Anura > Limnodynastidae > Limnodynastes > Limnodynastes dumerilii. Next base: position 51,415 of record WWET01004291.1, read on the forward strand.
TTGTTTAACACTCAGCACAAGTGCATAAGTGCCAATAAAGTACAGACATAATACCAAACTTATTTTAAATGTTATAAAATATAAATTTGTATTATTTAAGTTTATGATACAAAAAGATATACTAAGTTTTAAAAAGTTAATTTTATAAAATGTCATATTTAGCAAGTATAAAAAAAAGTTAGCAGAAAAAAATAAATGTATATTCATTACCCATACATCCTAAGACCAGTCTTGTCTGTTTGTCTCTGAACTTCCCATGTACTAATGCACCATGATGCCATAAAGTAATAAAGCAGGGGTTTGAGACACCATAAAACTGAGACCATCCTAGTTGCCTTGTGCCTTGCTAGAAGGGTTGTAAATACCTCTATCTTCAATAAAAACGAGACAGGTTTTCCCATCTACCAGGCTCATTTCCTGTGGGAAATGCTTTGCTGTAAATCCCAATGACACATCATGTTTACATTTACATTTTCATCAGGACCACATTGGACTCCATGCTATAAAAAATGTAACAAAGCCATTTTAGATTAAAAATAACTAAACAAATAAATACATAAATAAATATAATTAAAAATGTCTACAAATCTTTCTTGTATATGCCTACAAAATAAATACAAATAAAATGTATACAATCACGGTCCCCCACTTCCTTTAATATTATCCCCTGCTCGGAAACATAATGCCTAACTCTGGGCTGCATTGCAGTGCATTACCACAAACCGCTTTTGTCCGCCAATCAACAATAATGTATTCTTTGGACATCACAAAAAGAAATCTATCGGAGGCAGTAGAGATCTATGTGTTGTGCAAATGCAGTTGTTAAGGGGTGAATACGCCTTGGTTCTAATCAAATAGCCAAATTCAGAGATGCTACTGGCTTGGGGCATGTCGCAAATTCCACCAGCCACAAACTTAGAAACAGCCCTGCATTATTTGTTGCTGACCGCTGGCTGAACCCAGTCCTGATGAGCACCATTACCATTAGCTACTTCTCAGTGTATTCCATCAACCAATGGCAAGCGAGGCATGCTGCAGCCCTTGCTACCAGGAATTGATCAAACAGGGTAATGAGACTATTTCTTCACCGAGGTTATTTTAAATGAATATAAATATTTTCTTTCTACATAATTTGCCGCAAAAAGGTCACTGAACTCCCTCTGAGTCAGAAGAAAAATGGTGCAGCATCTCCTTTTAAATCTTCAAGTTAGAAAAACAAAAAAAAAACAACACAAAAGACCCCAGCAAACAAGCACAGGCGTTTTGCGATATGCGGGATGCATAAATCCTAATGAGTGCTGATGCTGGGTAATTAAAGGTAGCTGCTGCTTTGCTACATCTTTAAATTACAGCTTGCAAGCTGATGTGATATCTCCAAAAGCTTGCATTCTGATCTTGGCAAGTCAATAATAAATAACGCCAGTGACAAGTGAATAGGCTAAGCATTAAATATGCATCATAGACACAACTGGGAAATTACAGCAAAATGATGTGGGGTGAATTTTACTTTTTTTTTTCTTTTTCCTTTTTTTATTATTACAAACCTGACAAATAGTTCTCCCAATTTATGTTCAACCAAATAAAATGCTTCAAAAACATTTAAACAGTAGGAGATAAACATTTTCAGTACTATTAGTCTCCCCCTTTACGGTTACAATTGTTATTGCCCAATAATAATACTAATGGGTAACAACAATATTTAATTAATATTTGGAAGCTAGGGAAAATGCTGACAGTATAAATTATTTTCCACTTAGTGTCTGCCAGACTCAACTGAGTTGCTTGGAATTGTATTCCCTTTTCTTCGCTTACAATGTAACTGATTTTGTGGGGAGAAACAATAGTGATAAGTGCAATATAATATAGATTATACATTAGGGAATAAAATGAATGGTATCTGCACAGACACCTGACTTGGGAAAATGTTAAACTAGGGCAATTTTCTAGCCGACTCTGCTTTTAATGTGATTACCACCCACCCTTCCCTTCATGAGCAAAATGGGTTGGGTTCCTTCCGTGTGCACTGACTATAGTAAGTTACTGATCATTAAAAGTTTACCTGGATGCCCTCTACCATCTGACGCACTGCCAGTGCTACCTTTTAGTTTCTTAATTCTTGTTTTGGTTATCAGTGCCCCCAAACAGTCATCTAGTCAGTTGGGAGCAGCTGTGTGATGCATATATTTCCTCCCTCTTTGCACGTCTACATTTCAGCCCACAGCGCTGTAGAAATCCATACTTTCTCCATTGGTAGTCTGTTCTTCTGTGGACTAGGTTGTCCCCATCATTTCCTACAAGGGCATTGCTGAACTCTCCAGCTATATTCTACTTTTATAAGATGCAACATGAGACTAGTGATTTTGTAGAAATGAATAGGGCTTTTTTTTGTCCCTGGCGATCTTTTCCTCCAGTGATTACCTTCATTTTGAACGACTTCTCCTTTGTGCATTCGTAGACTTTCTCATGCATTCAAAAAACAAAAGGCTGCAAAAGATGAAGCCAGCGCCACTACATAACTGTATGTCAGAAACTTTTACAAACCAAAATAATGTTGTCCATTTTAATACGTGGCTAACAACCACATTGAAATTTTAAAGTTTCTCCTAACAAGTTTGACATGTTTGCAAAATCATAAATGGTAAAAGTGCAATGCCACAATCAAACCCAGGTTTAGACATTTGAAAATCAGAAATATACTGAATTATTTGAACTAGTATTGTTCTCATTTTAACTCCTTTAGCTCTTTATCTGTATGTGAGCTTTGGAGGACACTTTTCATCTAGTAGTGAACAGATGCAAAGGATGTTCTGTTTCCCACAATATGCAATCCCAAGGGGCTGGAGGGGAGAATGGATTAGGGGACAAACTCTTAGAATCCCAGCTTTGAATGTCCTGCATGTTAACCCTCTCAGTGGAAAGTGACCAGCTTCACGGTGCTTCTGTGTCATCTGAATGTCGCCTTTGTAAATTACTGCACTGTCAATGTCAGCAAAGTCTAACAGGACATGCACTGTACAATACAATGTTTTCCCACAAAACTGCAGATCAACCTTATTCTAAAAAAAAATAATGAAAATTTAAATAAAAAAAATTTACATTTTATTACATATTATCATTTATGGGAGAGTTTGAATAAAGAAATGAAAAGTAACCATTGATCAATCTTCTGTTTAACAAAATGTAATCCTGGCTTGGTTTTAACACCTATAAATGTTCTTTCAGTGGGAATGTCACGTTAATGACCCTGCTTGTCATTTAACCCATTCGCCATTATAACCATCGCTGTAACATAGTACACCTATTGCCACTCATATGCACATGCAAAGCCACAGGTCATAGTTTATTGTGTTCATGAATATGCCATTTATACCTCCACACTCATTACTTGTATACCATGCATTGTTCATTTTCATTACTAGTAAAAAATACCCAGAACTTTAGCATGACTAATATAAATACCCCCTAACCCTACCCAATACACCAAACATAGCCCCAACTCCAAAAAGCCTGTTTCTCATAGTGAACCTGTTAGCAGTATAACAGGAAGAGACACGGGGCCAGATTTACTAAGCTATGGGTTTGGAAAAGTGGAGATGTTGCCCATAGCAACCAATCAGATTTTAGCTGACATTGTCTACTATGTAAAACGAATGTGATAGCTAGAGTCTGATTGGTTGCTATAGGCAACATCTCCACTTTTTCAAACCCGCAGCTTAGTAAATCTGGCCCACAATTGGATATGGGCATATCTTGGTGACCAACCTACTTTGCAGAAAAAAAAACAGAATGGAAGTTGCTCAATCAATTTATAAGTATATGTTAAACAGGTGTACTAGGCTCCAACTTTGCAGAAAGTTGGAGCCTAGTGCTTCCTGCCACAGTCTAATGTAACTTGTAATCCAGGATGAGAATAATTATTAATAAGTCTTCTAAATGTGATATAAATATGTAGTAAGCATCTCCACAATTCTATTCCATTTATATCCAGTTGGATCTGTTCTGATTTAGTCACAACATCATCCTGAAGTAAATATTTTACAATGCTTTTAAAAACACTGCTTTATGGACACATTGCAGTCATATAATTAGCTACACCCTCTGGGTTCTTGTAATTACCTTCACCGTCTGGGCCCTGGGCTATAAGGATGCTTGACGTTGAGTTGGGTTTGTGTGTCAAGTCCAAAGATACATAAATTTGCCAGTTTTGGGCATATAGATTGGACTCTATGGCAAGTAAATCCCCACATATTACACTAATAATGGGGCAGATCCTGAGCTAAGCACGCTAGCGTATTCATGCTAGCCGATGGCGTAAAATCCGCTATTTGTATTTACTGCGCATGCGCGGCAGGTGTTACGCAATGTAACTCCTAACGTACGTACATCGGCGTAAATACGAAGGAAGGGGCGGGGCATCAATACGACACCTGTACGACTGAGGGGAGTGCATAGAAATTACGCTGGCATAAATACGCTTCGCGTTCTAACGTAACACCCACTTAGGTCTGGATCTACCCCAATATGTGTAATTCATCATGCTAATTATGCATGTTTTGTGTGTGCTTTTAACTGGAAAATATGTCTAAAATACACACAAGGTTCACTATGTTTAAATGATCAGCAGATATTGTACTCATATAATGTCATTATCATTTATCCATGCTCACATTACATGTGTACACTGCATTACAAAATCTGTGGTACCTCATTACTAATGTTGATCTGTTACATCCACATACACTTTATGGTCTGACACAATTTATCATATATTTTTAGACATTTTACCTCATGCTTCAGTGAAGTCATTAGTCTTCCCTACATATGTGTACATAATGGGTACAACATCAACATCATGTTAACTGGAGAGTAGGTGCAAGGGCGAGGATGTTACAGGGGTATCACTGCATGCCTCCCAATTGCCTCAATTTTAGCCAGACTGTCCTGATTTACAGACAGCTAAAAGGGCAGAGTTTGTGAGGAAATGGACCGAGGATTGATAAAAAAAATGTCTATTGGTGGTGGAACTGAGTGGAATTTTGGTAGAAATTGGGTAGGCCTCAGTTGTTTCTCTTTTGGGATTTTAAAAATCGGAACCTATTTCACTGGCACCTGTACAACCCTCCCCCCCCTATAAGACCTCACCTAAAAATGATGTGTAGATATAGTCTTAGGTGAGTATTAATGTTTGTTCTGATTTCTAAAACAGTAAAGCACATGAAGCGTCTTTAAAAGCTATTCTAAAATATTGTAAACTTTACAAATGTAAATAGATTATTTTTTTTTGTGCAATAGATTTTTTGTATTCACCAGAGGAGTCCCTAAGCAGCAATCTAGAAACACCATATGTAGCAGACACTGCATTATGGCGGAGAGATGAGGATATTGTGTCCATAAGCCCACATTCTCTGCTATCATTTTGCATTGATTCAATTATAAAGAAACAATATTGTGCAATCAATACTATCCTGATGGCCCTGCTCATTCTGACAGCCATCGACACAGAACTCTGAGAGGATGAAGAAACCACAGAGCAGGGCGGTGGGAATATATATGGCATTAATCAAAACAAAAACAAAAAACAACAAGATTTAATAGGGATTAGAGATAATAAATTTATCATATGACATATCATATCATATCATATATCATTAAATATTATATGCAAAATAAGTGATTATCCCTGTAAGATACTGTGAAGAGACCTGAGCTGACTATAACTTGTATTGTGCAGTGATCCTCATACTTATTATCTTTCTCAATGTAAAATGTCACTACACGCTACCTGCACTGGCATGACCGGCCATATATAGCCTCCCAAATGAATTACACTGCCAGCCAAGCCAGACATATGCTGCTCATGGGTCACAATCTTTATACTGTGAAGACAGAACATATCTTATAATCATACTGTGCCCTGGGGTTACTACTGAAGTATCTGCAGCACTGAAGCATGTCCTACTGCATCAGCCTCAATGTGAATACAATTATTATTCAAACTTTGAAGCATGCAAAGTAACTACACAGGTACCAAAACTTATTTATTGAATTTCATTCATGACAACTGTTTTTATATAAAATAATTCCACACCCCAGAAACCGAATGGTGGGGTCACGGAACAAAGACTAATTTGGACCTCCACAAAAACTATCAAGAGGTGCAGAAATTACATTAGTGGCATAATAATTGCAAGTCTGAATAGTAATTACATAAGGAGATATTATGTTAATTAAGATGTGAAAATCATGTGACATAAAGCTTTGCTCAGTGGCTCCTCCCATTTATTTAGTTGTCTGCAAGTAATGTTTATATTTAGAAAATAAAATAAAAAATTAAAATAATAATAACTTCTTCAATATTACAATTATTCCAGGGGGAAAAACTACAATTGTGAAAGGGCAGGATACAGCCATGAAGATATGTTATTAGTGCTTTTTTGTGGGAAACCTTGGTGGTACTCAGTAGTGTAAGCCAGGAGATTACTTGGTGCTGGACCTCTTTTAGCTTTTTTGTTTTATTTGTAGGTTTAGGAAAGAGACTGGGAGGTTACAACAATGGTGCAAGCGTAAAAGGCTTTCTATAAGTAGAAACGCGTTGGTGATTGTGGAAGTTCGCACGGACACTGGCCCTGAAGGGAAAGCGGCTTTTCTGGTTTGTTTTCACATAACATAAGTGTCATCATATACCATTTGAGAGGGTCCAGAAGGAGTCCCCCTATGATATGAAAAAACTCCAAGGTGTCATTATTGTGATTATGTGACATATCTACATATCTGCACAAGATAGCAGACTTTTTGATTTGTTTGATAATACTGCCGAGCTTAAGGTTCTCAGGAAAACAACCCTGTCGAGCTAAGTTTTGTCCAGTTTCATACTGTCATCCTAATGTTATTGAGTGTATAAATGCTGATGTAACTTTAGATCTCATATACATCACCACTTAGGCAGAAGTGGGCTGGCAGATCAAATCAGCCCAATATAGAGCTGGCCAGGGAGGCAGATGCATCATACACCCAAGACAGTCATTGACTCCAGAGGAATACTCAGCAACCATTGTGAATAGATCCTGACCATGGGCCGGATTCAAACTTCAAATTTCCACTTCTTTTATGTGCGTTTGCATCAGATTTCATCCATATTGGCGTTTATGTGCATGAGTGGTGCTACAGGCTCAGAGCACAATGCACTCTATACAGACTTAAAAAAATGACCCTTCCAACAAGAGGGTGTGACTTGGTAACATAGAAACATAGAAACATAGAAAGTGACGGCAGATAAGAGCCACATGGCCCATCTAGTCTGCCCATTTGTTTATTGAAAACTATACTGACCCTAGACCCTATTTACCCTCAATTGGGGTTACAATTTAGGACACCCTTATATTTATCCCAAGCATGTTTAAATTGCTCTACTGTATTGGCCTCAACCACCTCAGACGGGAGAATATTCCATTTATCTATCACCCTTTCAGTGAAGTAATTTTTCCGCACATTTCCTTTGAATCTACCGCCCTCCAGTTTATATCCATGCCCTCGTGTTCTATTACACCTTTTCTTTTGAAAAATGGTACCCTCCTCTAGCTGGTCACAACCCTTGATGTATTTGAAAGCTGCTATCATGTACCCCCTCTCCCTTCTCT
>WWET01004291.1:59504-75646 GCA_011038615.1 Limnodynastes dumerilii
TGGAAATAATGACTCCTAGATCCCTTTCCTCCTCGGTAGATTCTAATGTAATGCCATTAAGGAAATATTGAGCCTTTGGGTTTTTATGTCCTAAGTGCATGATTTTGCATTTTTTGCCATTAAACTGCAGTTGCCACACTCTTGGTATAACAATGTACAGAATTGGCACGCTAACCGTCCATCCAGACTTCCAAACTATTTTAAGTTTGCATGAGCCATAATAAGTAAGGTGGGGTGTAGGTAACAGAATTACGTTAATGCAAGAGTAGTGGTTAGCGGATCCCCACACATCCTGCAATTGGATGTCTGCATGTTAAAAGGTCGGATCTTTGGACAGTCCCACAAGATCATTTCTAATGGGTTATTCTGTATCTTATGTTTGCCCGGTGATCACATGATTTCCTGTGCTTCCCTGCAGGATAATGATAAAATGCTCAAACTAATTCATTGCAATATAAAAGTAAATAAATAAATTCAAACTTATTTTGCTTCCAGTATGTCAGCTAAATGTTTTTAAACAAACTCAGTTATTTCTATCCTATGAAACTTTCCCTAAATTAGCGAGAATGACACATGGTATGTATTAAAATGAACAGGAAAAATACCACATTTAGGACATATTTCTAGGGACATCCTAATTGCTTGAAAATAATCACGGCTCTAATCATGGAAATGTGCTTTTATGATTTTCATCTAATTTAGCTTAAATAGCCCTAGGAAAAAAAAAAAAGTGTGTTTGTGTAAAAACAATGCCAAAAAAAAGACCCTATCAAACATAAAATTAAAACAATTTAAAATGTTGTAACAAAAATGTTAGTATCAATTAAACAACAAAGTGGCATTATGGGCCGTATTCAGAGATCTGTTTTTGTGGGAAGTTCTGTGCGTATTTTTACGATCTAATGAACTGCGCATGCGTAGTAACTAAATTTACGCAATCTCTCTCACACAGAACTTCATCTGTTCACCTGTATTTTCTCTGACTTGTGGCCATTTCCAGTGACCAATTTGGCCAGAGACAGCAACCACCTTAAGGGATAAGAGATATCTGATAGGCCAAGTTCCACATTTACTAGTTGTTATAGTAGCAGAAATATAAAAAAAAGCAGATATGGTAGTAGTTTCCAACAGCAACTCTATAGCTACAATTAAAACAGGGTATGGTCCTAATAATTCTGTAGCACAGGGAGGGAGAAAAGAAATTGCAAAATTAAGTATAACAAATAACAAATAAGAATTGCTCACACAACTAGTAGTATTAGTAGTACTAGGCTAAGAGTTCATTTACTAGACATATTTTAACTTAATAAGTATTTAGTAAAGAGGCAGAGGGGTGTGGGTCTCTGTTGAGAACCACCCTGCTTTGAAAGTTCCAGTCTCTTCCAGCCAGTTAGAACTGGCAGGGAGAGAACGGCCCTATCGAAATAGGGCCATTGTTAGTGGGGATCCACACCCCCCATCTCCATAGACTCCCCTAGACCTAGACTCCCCTATCCGCAGTCTGACACTAAACCTAACCCTCCCTTCCATGATCCTAACTCTCCCTTTTCCAGAGCCTAAGCCTAAAAGTACCCGAAAGTTAGTCACCTCTCCGGTGGGGTCTGCAACAAGTGTGATGGGTCCGGCGGGAAGTGGGTTCCTAAAATAAATGGGTAAGTATGCTGATTGGCATACTTACCCATTTAAAAAAAAAATCTAAAATGGCTTTTTTTTCTAAATAGAGAGTGAAAATGATCAGCTGTCCCTATTTCTAAAACAACCATTTCTGGCTGGAGACTTACAACAGGAGGAGATCCATACTCAATGGAGTTGAAAAGCAGAGTAGCATTAGTTACAGTCTCCTATAGTTGAGGGATCTAAAAAAAAAAATCCTTGTCCATGAACAACAAATCTTAATATCAAACAGTTGGTTAATTATTAATCCTAGAATACATTCATTGTAGTATTTTAAGAGGAGATCACTGGTCACTATACCTAAATCTACTGATTACACAAATGTATATCATACTAAACCAAAATCAGTAATCCCTATTTTATCATATTTTTTCTCATACAGAGCACAATGTAAGAACATCCTCAAAAAAACTACCTGTTTGCGCAAATGAGGGACAATTTTACATTGCATGTTTGTTATCAACTTCATGCATGACACCTTTGCCTGTCACAAATGCAGTGACAATTGTTGAATTGGTTGCTTACATAGCCCAACCCCTAGTATAAATCCCCACACACTACAGTTTAACGATAATTGTTCAAAACATCTGTGAAAAAGAGTGTGTACGCTGTGTCATGCCTGATCGCTGCAAAGTACACAAAATCGTTTGATCACATTTTTTTAAAAGCTTAATTTAAACGATTAAGCCATTTAGTACTGAAGGCTCAACCGAATCGTTTATAGCATGTATGCAGCCTGATTGGCAATAAAAATGTTCTATAATGTCGTCCATCGTTTAAAAAAACTGTAATGTGTATGAATAATGATAATGCTATGGAGGCTATGGAGGCTGAGCATATCCCGGATATTCCTGGCAAAATTTGGGCAGTTCTCCCGGTATCCTGGGAGAGCCGGCAAAGCTCCCGCAAGCTCCACTAGCCATCAATTACTCCTGTAATCCGTAGCGTTACTAGGGATGTGCGGGGCTTGATGATGTCATCAAACCCCATCTATCCCCTAAAACGCTAGAGAGTACAGGAGTGATTGATAGGAGGCGGAACTTAATTACATGATTTGCATAAAGCGTGTCATTAAGCCCAGCCCCCTTGCAGAAATCTATGGCTTCCCTCCGCGTTCTCCCGGAGGGAAGCTGTAAAAAGTCGGCAACCTTGGCATATCCAAACACTATAAAAGCTGGCTAGATTTTCCATAAAGATGCATACAGCTAAGAATAGATTTACAATTGAATTTATCTGCAAACTAACCTCAAATATGGCAAAAAAAATACACACAACTCAGGCCCTCAGTGATTTAGTAACTGCTTTGGATAAAAATATGGTATCTGTTTGGGCAGGCCATTTAGGCAGTGAAGTCAGATGATACAGTATATACTGGTAGCCGAGGTCCTGTCTAATCCTTACATTCAGTCTACCTAAGCTGTATTTGGATAAATGCACAGCACGAAGTGAGGGGGTATACGGGGACCCAAAAGCTGCAAATCTCCATTCACTTCTATTATTTCTTAATTTTCATACCGCCACTTCTAAATTTCCACTTCGATCACTGCATAGACGGCATAGTTTATGTCAGGGTACTTGTTCATTCTTACATTATTTTTATTTCGTAATATTGGTTTGCCACATCCAGGTTTAGCTGCTAATTGTATGAATATTTAACAATGGGATGTGGGATGACAATTAATTGCTTCCCTGCATTTAAAATAAGGCTGAATGAGCAAGCACAGCTGGCAAGGGCAAGATTTTGCTTCATTAAATTCTTTGAAACAATTAATGCACAGTTGCCTAAATGTTACATTTTTATGTTGAATTTTATGTCTTTTCTTTTAATGTATATTTATTTTTTCTTTTTAGGTATCCTTTGGCAGGTATATTTGGAAGATCTCAATGCAGATCGCAGTCTAAAGTCCCTGTACAACATGTTCGGCAGATTGCATGGAAATATAAAAACTAGCGAAATCTAACTACAGTAATCTAGCAAATCTTATTTAGGCAATTAGAGTAGGATTTAACAAGATCATATAGAGCATTATCATTAGCTAGTAACTTGTTAATGGAAATATCATATACCCAAGAGAAAAGAAACAAAGGTATACATCAGGGTAAAACATTAGCAATATTAGACAATGGATAAAAATAGATATTCATAGAAAGGGTTTTTTTTTCCAGGGTCTTAGGACTTTTAATCTTCTTTACATAAAGTTTATATCACCCATTATGAATATATTATACAATAACACAAGCGACAAAATTCACAATTGCTTCAAAGGGTGTTTTTTGTTTTTTCTACCCAGAACCACATTCACCTGCTTTGTATTAGCATAAAAAACACACAGAGGAGCCATCGTTTGAGCTCTATAGTGCCATCTGATAATCATCATTATCATAGTTGCCCTCATTATAAAATACTTTGCTGTTGAGCTGGTGCATATGAGCATGTGTGAGACGATATGCTGTTGAACTTTGAAGCACTACAATCTTCAGTGTGTACATGCATATTGCATTTTATTTTAATAGAAAAAAAGACAATTAACAATTTGAAAAACATTACCATTTCCTTCCAAGGATAAATCTTGAGACTGTCCACCAAACTTCCCAACATTTGGCAATTATAATTAACGATAAACATGATCCTGTCGTTGATTATCAAGCAAAATTTATTTTGTAGAGTAAAATCCAACTTGATTCACAATTCATCAACTGTTATTTTAGTAGGTCGTCCATAAGCACCAGTAGACTAAGAATTAAATACAAGTGGTTACATGTTTCTATAATCATTGAATTGGTGCATCTTCATACATAAATGTAATACATGCAAAACTGGAGGATATCAAACCCATTCCTCAATCCATCTCTTGAGGACCAGGAAATGGGACACTTAAAAGGTATGCACATAGGGCTGGATTCAGACTTAAGTAAGTGCTTGAAATTAGTTACTTTTGGGCTAAACCATGTTGATTACAGGGGGAGTCAAGTTAATTATATTCTTTGCATGCAGTGATATATCTTTGAATTGCTTACTGCACACAGATACTGACCAGCTTTACTATCACACTGTTATTTAGACTTGGGATAGGAAACATCACCTCTCAACTCTAATACTGTTTGCAACAGCACTTACTTAAGTCTGGATCCAACCCATATATAGTAATCAGAGAAGCTATCCAGTGTTTATACTTTCTGAAATTTTTGAAGACTAGTAGAAAAAAATAAACTAGTGGGGTCACGGCAATCAATCAGATCCTTTAAATGTGAAAGCAAAAATCTGGGCTGTTATTTCTTATCTAAGTTCAACACAGTGCATGGTGTAAAGCTGGCCATACACTAGGCGATTATCGACCCGATCTTCCAATTATCGGGTGATCGGGCAAATAATCGCTCTAGTGTATGGTACAGATCAATTTTTGAAACGTCAAATAAACGCACCAGAAACGCTCTGGTGCGATTATTTGATCTTTCAGCATGTTTCATTTAAATCGGGAGCTAGCGCCCGATATTTTAAGGGAGCCAATCAGCAAGCTGAATGCCTCGCTATTCTTGTAATAGACGCTGCTGCTGATCTATGTATAAAGCTGCTCTGACAGCTTGAACTATACCTTCCAAGCTGTCAGAGCAGCATAGTGCATAGATCTGCAGCAGCGTCTATTGCAGGGAATAGTACAGAGAGGGACCAGCCGAACCTGCGCTGTGTGAAGCGCAGATTCGGCAGATACCTATCTGTACTACTCCCTGCAATAGACGCTGCTGCAGATCTATGCACTATGCTGCTCTGACAGCTTTGAAGGTATACTTCTAAGCTGTCAGAGCAGCTTTGTACATAGCTCTGCGGCAACGCCATAGAGAGCGCTGCCTCCCCCCTCCTCTCTTCTGCTAGGATTATCGGTCCCAGCAGAGGAGGTGTATGGTGCCGATAACAGGAATTCGTCACGTTTATCGTCCCACCCCCTGCTGGGACCGATAATCGTCCTAGGGTATGACCAGCTTAAGTAATGACCTCTGAGGTTACAAATTGCTCAATGATTCACATATATACAAGCAAATTGATTGACTTTTTGTTTATCATTTCTGGTATATAATTTTTTGTTTGGTGCATGAAAGGTAGAAGTTATCTGCACAGAAACAAGAAAAAAAGACAATGCCCCAGAAAAACTGTGCTTACTAACCAGTAGCTAACCTGCCATTCTGTCTGTAAAGTAATATGCAGAAATATTAGCTACACACATTTTAAAGCATAGGATATGCCAGTATAACAGTGACAGTCACTATATTGGGTTATATATCATGTGTTTTTAAATTGAGAGCTAACATACGCAAAGCCCCCCCTAAACATTCAAAATAGCTTCTGTGGATCGACATCCCCTGTCAGCTGTTGATCCCAGATATGCTTCCAAACAAAGTTGCACAAATTAGTGGTTGCTCAAATCAATTTATAGGATAATACAGACATATATATAAAAGGCAGGTGTAATCTACAGATACAAAGCAAAGAAAATACCCCAGCAACACTGCCATTAAGCAGTATACCACTATTTTGTGTAATTGTGGAAGGCTCCTCCTATTAACAATCTTTTACAGGATAATTATCTTCCATTGGGTAGAGCTGGGCAAGTGTCCAGCAAAGGTTGCTGTTGCTGGCTTTTTGTTAATGGCCAATTATTGTTCTTTAACTGACAAACTCAAAATCTACTACTTAAACTGATTTCTGGTCAACAGCTAACACATTTTAACAGGAGAAGAGATTTGGCCCAGAAGTACTATTAGCAACATGTTGAAAAACAAAAAGTATGAGTAGCCCCTGAAGTGGGACAAGCCAGTGCAATATTGGCCCCTTTCTGACCTAACACAATACGACTACTTCTGGTAGCGCAATAAAACGGGGTACACAACTTGTCCAATCATCTTTAGATCCAATTCCACACCAGATTGTTTATGGAAACTTTACAGCTAACCAAGGTCAGAAACACAGCACACAATCCATGATACATACTTGCCCAATGCTACTGCAAATCTCCACCCAGCATCTGCTGAAATCATCATCGCCTCACTATACACACTCTTCTAATCTTCACTGGGTTGCCCGTCAAATGCAGTGCTGTATGTTGTCAGAATCGAGAGAAGAACTGGACAAACCATCTGCAGGAGCGTGCACCCTTCTAGATTGGTCGGTGATTAGTGGAAATGTTTCCTGATTTTAAAGCTGGTTTAAAATCAATTGAACCAACCAGACTACCAACTTATGATACAGTTACTGGATGATTGGTGGTTGGATTGGATGAGTATTGGACAAGTGTGAAAGATTACATATTCAGCTATTCTGTATTATGACTAATGTGTAAACAATTTATTTGACACCCCCCTCCCCCCCAATATAAATTGAAGGAAGCCAAAAGAAAAAGGAGAAATTGAGAAGATAGGCCAAATTAAAGATCTTAACAAAAAAATAGATATTTCATTTTGTCTTAATTAATTTAAACAAAAAGTAAAGATTTATTTAACAAACATTCCTTTAAACTGGGTTTTCCAGCCAGAGAGCGAGTCTGGAGTTCATAACCACCAATTGATTTATCAAGGTATTAGTCATCTATAGAAATTATAACAGACATTAAAAGTGCAGCCAGTGTCGACTTCTGAATAGAAATGTTTAGTCTCCCTGCCGGGCAGCTTAGCACATTCATAAAACTATACTGTTCGTGTCATTTATTATTCTTAGATGACATATATTTTTAAAGGTGTACACATAAGAAGCAAACTATAAGTAGTAACATACTTTGTATATAATATCATTAGTGCTCTGTTTTACTCTAACAAAAACTCTGAATCTATTCTTTTCAGGGACTTATTATTATATTTAACCACACTTTTTTTTATTAAAAAAAATTCCAGAACTTTAAAGCAATTTGTTAAATAAATCTATAAAAAAAATGGTATGCAGTCTATCAAATCGTAGTTCTCTTAGCCAAAGCCAAAGATGGAGTCAGATTGAGATCAACTTGCAAATTAATGTTAAAATCTAAATAGATATTTTATTTTCGTGCCAAATATTGGTGGCTGGTGGAAGGCCATGACGGTGTCAGGTCTAATAGATGGAAATGTTCCAGGTTAACCACTAATATCCCCAGATCTGACATTATTATGTTTTGGTATTGATGGCTTTTATCTGACTACATAACATACTTAAATGGATGACTAATACAGAAGAAGTGAAGCTTATTTCTGTAGGTTGCAAGACATAAGCCATAACTTTCTTGCAGTTACATTCATTGAATCTATCCACTGCACAGTTACAAAGTCTGCAAAACAAACAGACAAACAAAACCCTGCCGTGACAAGTCTTCCAGCCAGACCAAGCAGCGGAAGGTTTTCACGCACACTGTGATGTTGTTGCCCAGATGACTATGTTTGACTGTGTGCAGTCATTCGAAGATGCACTAACTGTTCCATGTAGGACCCATCTGTTCTGCTCGAGTGCACATGACCATAGATCTAGCCACTCAGCGGTGGATCAGAAGATGGATATTGAACATTTATTATTAGGAATGACATTAATTTTTATCAATTTTTATTGCTTGGCTGCTCCTTAAATTATTGCAGAAAAAAAACAAACTTCCTACTGACTGAAAAGCCATATAAACAGTCATTCAGTGTCCTGAGCACTGGCAATTGCATTTTCTCAAGTGTAGAAAAATTTGAAATAAGTAAATAGATAAATATAAATCCTAAAATGAAATCTTGTACTAAACGTGAGCAACCATAGACAGATGTGGTTTAGGAAACTGTACTGACAAAACAATGATCTACCTTTAACTCTTACATGAACAGCCCAGCATGGGAGTAGCAGGCGGACTGCAGCCTGTCTATTGTTATCTACTAGTTACATCCCTCCCTCTGTGAATTCACCACTCATCATAAGCAAATACATCACATAATTAAAGCCATTGCAGCCAGTGAGGGATAACTAATGGCAAGTAGAAAGGACATTTGTTTCTATAAAAGAATAAAGTTCCTGGAAGATCAACAATCTAGTTACAATGTGGTACATTGTTGTCTGTAAGTTTATTTATTCATTTATATATGTATTGACAGGGTGACTACGGTTAGCCTTATTTATACTGTGCCATCATGTGAATCCATCGCTTTCTAGCAGCATTATTTTCTAGACTTATCTCCGACATATAAGTGTAAACCTTTCTTTATCCTTTTATTGAGGATTTTAATAGTGCCCTTCGGTGATTGTGTTGGCAGTTTAATTCAATTTTATAGTACAAAGGACAAAGTTACAATGTTCTGGAAAGTGATGAGTGTTTGCCTATATCATTGAATAAAGTGTAATTTGGCTTACATTACTATGGAACAAAAAACATATTTTTAAAGAATAATAATTAAAGTAACTTTTTTTCTGGCTGGTATTATCAATATAATAAATAATTAAGAATGGAAATATTGATTTGTTCATTGACCGTGATTAGTTTTTTTGTTCCTGAAAAACATTGGCTAGGTATACAGCAATTATTGGCCCGTATTTAGAGTACCGGACGTATAACATGTAACATGTACATTTTTACCGTAATCTACGTATCTTTTTCTTACATAGATTGCGTAAATGCGGTCTGAAAGACCGCATTTACGCAATCTACGTAAGAAAAAGCTACGTAGATTACGTTTAAAAAATGACTACGCATGCGCAGTAGTAAAAATCGCTAGACACCGGACGTATATGTTATACATCCGGTACTCTGAATACGGGCCATTGTTACTAAAAGCAGACTTTCGAGTACAGATGAACTTTCATCCTCCGTAGCATTACACCGGACATGGTTCATTATACAACATCATACACTATATTTGCATGAATCTTTAGGAATCAAATGACACTTTAACCTTGTAACAGGACAATCAACTCAAGCCTATTCATCCTTTGAAAAAAATAAAAAATGTTTTTTTATGTTACTTTATTAACCCCTGTTCTTCAGTAATAAAACACTAAACCTAGTTTGTTGTTGAAACCCTTTTTTAGGTGTTGACAAGTCTGTGCATTGATAACTGAAGAATAACAAGCCCTACTCAGAAATTAATTATACCACCACTTTTGAAGATGCAGTAGTACACCTTCCAAACAACTAGCATTATTAAGGCGACATAATTATAGAATGTCAATCCATTCTTCTGACAAATTGGTGACCACTTTACTCCTTTATTGAAATTCCATTAATCTCAAGCATCAAGATCCAATGTGAAAATCACAATTTAGCCTGTTATCAGCTCACAATAACCTGCAAATGAACTTTGCTCGATAGCGTGAACTTTTGATTTTGCCATCAATCAGAGACTCTAGCACAACAAAACCTATACCTCAAAAATATAAAGTATGCCTTAAATACGTGTTTGTTACATATTATTCTATTACTTGTATGCAGCTAACTGTATATATTTTCCTTGCATTGAACATGGTAAAAACCAATCATTTTATACACAGGCTGTGATAATTGCTACTAGCAATCAAGTCTAGGCATCGCTGAACTGAAGTTTGCTTGGATTTCATTAGAAGATATAACTTATTTGACTTTCCTACAGTACCTAATAATCCATAAAGAAACCAAAACACATATGGCTTCAGGGAATAACTAGAAAATTAGGTGGCCATTGGGGAACTGGATGAACTTTTGAACCAGAGGAACAGTGAGGGAGAAATATTAAACAGAACGAGAGATTTCTAATGCATATAAAAATATAGGGATTTGACCTTTTATGGTACCTTGAAAATTGCATTAGCATTATGAAAAATACTTATCATGTTTAGTGTCCATAATCTATCAGTTCATATACTTTTGCCGGTGTGAGCCACAAAGAAGAAGTCAAAAGGACACAATAACAATAAGGTATAATAACAGACCTTGCTGTGACCTTGGCTAATTTCACTCATTGTTAAAACTCTGGGAGAGTTAATCGAAAGTTGTTCATATTATAAAGAGTTATTAAAGGAAAAAACATAAATCAGTTTTCTGCAAATAAAATGTATATGTAAAATGATTGATTTGAATGAAATTAACAATATTAGTTGCATTAAAGGGTTTATTTAGTTAGCTAAAACAGTAACAACTATGCCACTGTGCTGTTTTATTATCATGACATAAAATTGATCCTCATTGCCCAATTTTTTCATTTTATATACTGATATTTCACATCATATTTTTGAAATGTCAAATACCAGTCATGCATTTAATCCCTATTTAGATAAGCAAATATTTACAGAACAATTTTTGGTTACTTACTGCTTCTTAATTCAGTAACATAACATAGTGTTTTATTTTAAAATAAATCAGATTTCATGATACCAACATGGAGTATAGTAACTGGCCTTAGACATAGGGGTGAAGTTATAAGGATGATAGAACGTGTTTCTCTGAATCGCTGACTTCAGTATTTATTATACATACAGGCAGTTCTCTTATCCCTCTTCTACAATAGGCATAATTTTATACCCTATAAAGGCAATTTATGCATCCAAGGGGAATGGTCTGGATAACATTAAACTTGGAGTGCTGTGTTGCAGGAAGCATATTTTAGTTTGGCAATTGTACTTAGAGACGACATAGTCCTGCTTGATCATCATATCATGTCACAAAGCATTACTCATTGATAACTTTATAACCAACTTATAATGCTTTCGCTCAATCCAGGTAATTAAATCACAGAAGTGCTTATATGATACCCATGGAAGTTATTGGACAATATCATTTGTTAAATTTTCCTAAATGGTTTTTTTTATATACGACATCATCAATTATTACTGAAAAAATTAAACTAAAATGTCAGTGAAATTACTTGGTGTAGTAAAGTATTATTGTTCTTCGCCTATGGAAGTGCAGTTTCTAACTCTATAAAATAGAACATGTCTTTTATAAATAAAACAATAATAAAAAAACATTACTTTTGTGATAACAGTGATAATTTGTAAAAATAACTTTTAGACGAGACACATTTTAGAAAGTGTTTACTTACATTACATTATGTGAGACTGAATTGTGAGGTAACAAAACTTTGTATTTTAATTAAAAATCATATCATGTAAAATGCTTTAAATATATATTATATATTATTGACAATTATTATAAATATACACTTTTTTTTTTGCTTTGCAGTATGTTCCAAAAAAAACATGCAAATATATTTTCCATTACAGTACATTTATGACAGCATTGTGTACACGTCAATTAATCCCCTACCAAAACCTAAAATGTAAGTAATGATTGACTTTAATACTAGATACTTTTTAAGTACAACATTTAGGTTGTAAAATATAATAATTTTTTTTAATGTTTCACATTTTTTATGGAATATAAAATTATCCAATTAAAACACATATTTTAATAAAATAACATTAGTGCGAGAGAAAACAACACTGTCTGCAAATATTTCTATAGTCCATTATTAAAATGAATAATATAAGGAATGGATGTTGAAAGAACCTATGTATATAATCTAGATTCAACAGATTTTATTTTTAGTAACTTTTGCAGCAGAGGATTATTACAAACACCACTAGAGAGAGCTCTTCATTTCCTAAAAGATTCAACATGAGAAAAATAATGACTTCAACGAGGCCCTATATTTTTGTCTTTTGCTACAGCCTATAGTTCTATTTCTGGCAATCCCACTACACTCATCTGTGGAAGAGAGTAACACATAGAAAGATAAATGGAAACTTACCATCCGAGGTTAACTCCTCATCCTTATCTCGATCTGAAGCAAGAGAAACTGTGTCAGGGGGATGAGGAAATCCTTCGAACTCATCCTGATCCTCAGGCTCTCCTGAAAAAAAAAGCATATGACAAGTGATCACTACTTGTATTGTAAGTTACTAACAAGGGGGAAAGGGGCCTGCTTTCTCCTATACATTTTAAATATCAGTCAATGATCAGTCATTTCCTTGATGATTTACAATACTAGGCATGTACATGTCTGTAATTAACTATTTGAATACAAAATATAAAAAAAAACTACAAATGTTAATTCAAATATAAAACAAAAAAAATCTTGTGTGATTAAACTATAGTTTGATTTTTCATTACCTATTTTTTTTTATAACTACAATAATAGAATTTTTTTTAACTTTCCTTACCTAATTTTATTTATATGTTTGTCATTTAGTTAATGTATGTTACAGGAAAATTTTATTTTCTAAAGATTTGGGACTATTTATTAAACAAAATATGTGGTAGTGTATATTTTAAATTGCCCCCTCTCAGCAAAAGAAAATCTTGTATAGTTGTAATAAAATGTTGGCAGAGAGATAAACAGCTTCCTCTGTCTATAACGCCCTCTCTATAGCGGGTTTTCTTTTATTTCAAACAAAGATAGTTAAAATCTGAATACAACCTTGTAATGTTTTTTTTTTTTTTTTACAAAGCACCCACATTTTCCCTCCAGCGTGATGTAAAATGCATTTAATAAACGCTCCCATAGAACACTATTGTGTTTTTACCAAGCGTTAATGCTTCTGAACGCTGCAGGCAATGTTGAAATCAATGCAAAGTAAAGGAAACACATGTCAGAAAGTGTGCATGTAATGTACATGTTCATTTGCTCAGATTGGTTTCTGGATTATCTTTGCATCAACACATTTTTAATAGAATGCATGTTGAAAGCTTTTAAATAATGCTGTGAATATGAATACTAGACCAAACTGAATTACAAGATGAATTTGATTTCTACACGTTATTACGTAGACCATTGAAATTTATTGCAGTCACAATATCACAGACTAAAGCAGTCTAGACCTGCAACAATCGATCTATGTGAACACATTTGTACAATTTTACTGCTGATCTAAGATCTGTATCTGCTTTAACCATATGCTCATTGTACACACTCTTCATATTTTTGGCTGTGCATCTACCACTCACAGACATGTTTACATAAGCATCAGGGAAGAAATGGACAAACCTAGCATACACACTTGTATATTGGCCGGATGATTGGGAATTGGGTCTTCTGATTTTTAAGTAAAGTTTAAAAATCTTTACACATAAATAGGTGACTAGAACTGGATGTAACAATAGGTTGTGGGAGCTTACACACACTTCCAATGTCTCACCAACTGGTGGGTCAGAAGTCAGTTTTAATGAGAATTGGATAAATGTCTATCCAGTTAAAGGCACGAGTAGTCAAACTTGGTCTTCATAATTTACCAATGGTTAATGTGTTCCAGGTCTCCTCAGAGAATCACAAGAGAGATAGTTACTAACTGGTGGAAAATATATCAGTGAGTAACAAACACGTTTGTGCTTCAACAACAAGACTTAAAAAAACATGAAATGTAGATAGATCACAAGGACAGAGAATGGCCACCCCGGGTCTAATGTACATTCACTTCACTGAGACAAATGGGAGCTGGCATTTGGAATAGGATGGACATGGGTGCGGGTATATTGGGATAGCATTTTTTTCTCTATAATTTACATTTCTGGATAAAGATAAAGGCCCAGATCCTGCGCTACGTCCGACAGCGAAATTAACTGTCAAGAAGGTTGTGCGCATGCCCACAACCATATTACGCTGGAGTAGTGCCCGGCGTACGTAACGTACATTACATACACCAGCTGTTACGTAAAAAGGGGCTGTCCCCCCTTTTACATTTGCCATATATCCGCCATATAGGCGGAGATATTCATTTAAATTAGGGCTCGGGGCGAGAGAAGCCCTATTACAACAAGGTCTGCGGCCAAAAGGCCTCAGACCAAGTAGTAAATGTTAAGGTAGGAATCTGGACACGTAAGTGTCCATATTTTACTACCTTTAATGGGGAGTGCACGGGGCGTGCCCTCTCTGCTACTATGCCGGCCGTAATGACCTCGGGCACCCGTAAGTGCTTAAATTGTTACAACGACAAAAGAGATTATTGATCTATAAACAACTCTAGCCATTTAGGGCTACACCTTTCCCCATGATCTGCCTATCATAATAACTAATATGT
This sequence comes from Limnodynastes dumerilii, assembly GCA_011038615.1. Classification (NCBI taxonomy): domain Eukaryota; kingdom Metazoa; phylum Chordata; class Amphibia; order Anura; family Limnodynastidae; genus Limnodynastes; species Limnodynastes dumerilii. The sequence goes on from WWET01004291.1 coordinate 74,149, forward strand.
ACACAATCATTACCCTTAGAAATAAAAGGGGACATTTCTTAATCCTTTGACACGCATATATTGTTGTCATTTTTGTTTTGTTTTGCCCTGACTTATACTATTGGTGATTTTGTAGTAGAAAAGCATGTTCTGGCTCAATATGTATATAAAAATGCATTATTTGAGTCAACAGAAGTCTATATGGGTCAGTAAAGAAGTAAGCAAAGGCCTAACCCAATCTCTGGATGGCACTAGGACCAAGCACTCGTGCTGACATCATTCTGAGATGTGCAGATATGTATAAGCCACGGTTCATAAGATATTTAATGTAAAAAATTGTTTTGCTATTTCTTATTTACTAATGTTTAGGGGGCAAGGTATTTTCTAGGATTGGGGTACTACTAATCTAAGTGTTCCTCCACAATGCTATAAATATTACATAATAGACAGCATAAGAAGTACAAGGGGTGTTTCATTTAGTGAAATGGGTGAATCTGGTTCCATGTGGATTAAATAAGGTGTTTCCTTACAGAATGTGACATATCCATTAAGCATGTATGAACCTACGATCTAAGAGAGGCTGATGGAGCAACTGCAGAGGGCATATCATATGGCCCTGTCTCCACAATGCGATGAACAGCACAACACATCAAGGTTCTGCACACCTCTCAAAAAAAGGCCAGATTAAATTCTTGCTCTCCATGATATTCAGGAGTCTCCTAAACATGCCCTGGGAGTACTCTAGAAGAAATAGTAATCACACCAATAGCATTATATAATGTAACAATGAACCCCCGGAACCAGTAGCCAGCTAGCACTCTTTTAGCTATTAGCTTATAAAGTTTATTTTTGTTTACATTTTTGGTACAAATGCTCTTCTTCCATGGGATGTGTAAAATAGAACATACCAAATAAGTTGGTCAAACTGTAATTGTACGGGTAATGACTGTGGCTGTAGTCATCACATGATACAGAATAGATAGACAATTGTTTCCTACATGTTTTTTTCCTGGCTCTATTTCAACATACTATTAAATAAATAGGGCCTGATCCAGACCTAGTTAATTGCATGAACTTAGTTACTCCTGGGCTAAACCATGGTGATTGCAGGGGAGTCATATTTAATCTGTTGCAAACAGTATTAGAGTTGAGAGGTGATGTTTACTATCCCAAAGTCTAAATAACAGTGTGATAGTAAAGCTGGTCAGTATCTGTGTGCAGTAAGCAATTCAAAGATATATCCCTGCATGCAAAGAATACAATTAACTTGTCCCCCTCTGAAATCAATATGGTTTAGCCCAGGAGTAACTAAGTTCAAGCACTTAACTATACAGTATTAGAGAGGTGATGTTTCCTATCCCAAAGTCTAAATAACAGTGTGATAGTAAAGCTGGTCAGTATCTGTGTGCAGTAAGCAATTCAAAGATATATCCCTGCATGCAAAGAATACAATACAATTGTCCCCCTCTGAAATCAATATGGTTTAGCCCAGGAGTAACTAAGTTCAAGCACTTAACTA
>WWET01004291.1:79210-91337 GCA_011038615.1 Limnodynastes dumerilii
ATATATATATATATAGTGGTTTAAGCCTGCCAGGCATGCATTCAATGGTGCACAGCTGCGCCCCATTGTGTTGACCACATTGCCAATGGGTTGACCACCACCCCAATGGGTTGGTCATGCCCCCTTTCATGGCGTGCAATCATATCTATTGTGTAACAAGGTTGGGACACACTAAGGTGAGATGGGGTGTCAAAAGGAGGGCTAAATTCTTGCCTCCCCCAACTAAATGAGTTGTGACACCCCCTGTATATGGGGTTGTAAATGTATATACAAGTATAAGGGATAATTAAAAAAATGGATTCACTTGCTACCACTAAATGTGCTTCATTAGAAGAAACTAGTTTTACTGACACAGGGATTATCAAACTGACATTAGATCACTTGAATGTCAAATAAGAAATGTTCCCTAAGGATTGTAATCCCTGGTACTTGAACATGTTATTGTGTATAGAGAATATGAGATACAGACCCAGAGAAAGATCACAGTAAAAATGCTCCATCTATTATACACCCATAGAGGGAGCTCTCATGTGACTTATTACAAGATGACTTTAATAAGCAGAAAAAGAGAGGAATAGACTATAAAGTAATTTGATATTTTCTTTGTGTTATGGCTCTGTCCTTACCGTGTAACACGCTGCTATGTCAATCAGTGACTTAAACTTTTTAAGCTTGAGTTACTAAACTGTAGCTAAGGAAAAGTGGAGATGTTGTTATTAGCAACCAATCAGATTCTAGCTGACATTCTCTAAAATGTATTAGCTAGGGTCTGACTGGTTGCTATGGGCAACATCTTCACTTTTTCATTCCCGCAGTTTAGTAAATTTAGCCCATGGTCCCCTTAGAAAAAGTCCTAATTGAATTCCATATATGGGATTTATTTCTGGTGGCAAAGACCTTCACTTAAGAAGAAGGGCCCTTCACAGGTAGCTGGACAGGTAAGAATAAATTCTGAGGGGCCAAGTCTATTCCCCACAATGCTGCCTTTGGGCTATATGTTAGATAATTTGCATATAGTTTGGGTGCAATGATCACATCGCGTCATTCTACTGCAATAGTTAACGCCAACATCGCACCAAAGTTAATTCCCTATTCAATTGCTTAACATCACAGTAATGTTGTAAATATCAACACCAAGTTGAGCTTAACATTGTGTGTTTTAATCCAGACCTCAAAAATGTGTGAAAACTGTATTTTTCAATGTAAAAAGAATTAATTTGTATTATTCTAATGTTTTATAATAATGTTAATAAAACTAAAATGTACCTTTCAATTTGCGTATTACTGGTTGCTGCAAGTCCAGGTTGCCATTAAACTTTTTTGCATGCTGGTGCTTGTAGTACTTCAAACACCAGCATACCCATGGCTGCCAGGGAATGTTGGCATTTGGGGAACCACAACCACCAGCATTCCCTGACATCCTTGCTCAATGTGGGTTGTAGTGTTCACACATAATATAAAGGTCGGCCCCATACAAGAAATAAAAAAATTACATGAATTTAAAAAAAAAACTTTCATACTTTCCGACTAGATCTTCATCTGTAAGGTCCAGTCTTCTAAATTTTATTCCAAAAGAAGTGGTTTGCACAAAAAAATACACTTAAGACGCCACACATTAGGTCAGTGTTCACACATAATATAAAGGTCGGCCCCATACAAGAAATAAAAAAATTACATGAATTTAAAAAAAAAACTTTCATACTTTCCAACTAGATCTTCATCTGTAAGGTCCAGTCTTCTAAATTTGATTCCAAAAGAAGTGGTTTGCACAAAAAAAATACACTTAAGACGCCACACATAGGTCTTGCAAGTAAGACCGTCCAGCACATACTGACAATTCTGTAAAGCCGGAAGGCTGATATATATTTTTACTTAGGTGTTTTCTGACATATTGCATGCACAATCTTTGCAGCATGCAATTGGTCATGAAGACAAAATACATCACCCACATTGTGCTGGTCCTGTTTACCGCACAATGTGGGTTATAAAGTATTCCTAATAGAATAGGGCAAATTTAGCAGAATTTATTGTTTCCTTGGCACCTAATAGGTCCCGCACATCACAGGGAATAGAATCGGCCCCAGAAAGTACATAGGCCAAGATCCTTCAAAAGGAGACAATTTTGGCTCCTATGTAGCTGTGTATCTTTAGTATTTTATTAAAAAGACCTCTGGAACCAATATATAAATTAAAGCCAATTAGAAAATAAGAGCACTGGTTTAAAATGGCTCTGTGATTAAACAGCAGAGAGGAAACCATAAGGCATATGAAATATTATGCAGTGGCAATAACAGGGTTGCTGACTTTTTAGAGCTTCCCTATAGACTTCTGCAAGGGACGGGGCTTAATGATGTGATTTATGCAAATTGTGTTATTAAGCCCCGCCCCTGTCAATCACTCCTGTAATCATTAGCGTTTCAGGGGATGGGTGGGGCTTGATGACATTATCAAGCCCCGCACATCCCTAGTAACGCTAGGAATTACAGTGGGGCTTGTGGCAGCTTTGCTGGCTTTCCCGGGATACCAGGAGAACTGGCCAAATTTCGGGAGTCGGCAACCCTGGGGCAATAATATAATACTTTCCTAAAATTTGTCATTGAGATATTAACAGGGTTGGCTCTTTCAAAGGATATGTAGAAGCGTGATCCACAGACTAATCAGGTCTCTGTGCTATATAATGACTTTAATGCCTAAACTGATTATGTTTGTTAATATGCCAAAGTTTATTAATATCTGACACCTTCTTATCTGCTGTCACAAGTCCCACCTCTGGGCCAACAACAGCCCAGTACCATGCATGAAGTATAGTTATGCCACTTCATAGCAAGCATTAGTTGTACATAAGGAACAAAGGCTTTTTAACAATAAAATAAAATGAATTGCTTTATATAATTCATAGCACGCAAAAATCCAACACTGGCAAAAATTCTACTTAATGTCTAACTCTCCCTGACTTAAATGTTATGAGTTTATTTCAATGAACTGCATGCAACCTCTTTTCTGAACCAATAATGTGGGACTGATTCCTCATCCATCTTTGTCTAAAAGCACCTAATATCTGTTACTTGTATTTTGCCAAGTAATGCTGTGATTGAAGTTTATGAGCATTATAATTAGGAACATTACACACTAATCGGACATTGAAATGAAATGTATGTTCAAAAGAATGCTTAGAGCTCCATTAGTTCACAGTCATTCTATTACAATCAGAAATATTGTCAGTGGTGCCTTGAGCCTATGCCAATAACAACAGCATAAATTCTGCATCTCATTTCTGTGATCATAAAATTAATGATCAGCTTTAAAATACTTCTTACTAAAAGTTATTGCGCAATAGAAATGCTGGGATCTCAGCTAGAGGCATAGAAAGATCATTAAAACTGCCAAGCTAATTAAGATACCTTCATAAATATATGGCATGGAGCTATGACAACAGTAACTATACCTAATTAAACAGAGAGACAGATATAATATGTCCACCAGCAGAACTGCTACCATAAGGTCATAAGGTCTATGGTACCACCTGTAATAGCACCACTATCTGTAAGTACACAGAAGAGCAGGGCCTTCAGTAGGACAGGTCATATTGTTGTTGTACCATCCCTTTAGCTACAACACATCACTATCCAATTGAAATGTGTTTGTACGTTTAAATTTGCATATCAGAGCAATACAACATAGATAAATGATAAATCTTGCTCCTTTTTGCATTTTGCATCCCTTCTATATGTTATATTTGTTCCAAAAAGAGCACTGGAAATACAAACAAAAAACTGCACTAATGCTCCAATATCAGTGCACTAATATGCTAAGACATATAGGGCTCCATTAAGTTAGTTTTCATATAATAAAGCCCGTTTTCATGTGATCCCAAAAGATCAATGTCATGTCCTGTTAAATCTACCCCCTCCTGACATCAGTAAACAGGATTTGAGGTTGGGGTCTCATATCATCAATGCTGCCAAAACCCTCATCGTGCGAAAGTGGAAATCCTGTACAATCCCGACACGTACTTTCCTTATCAATAGAGTCAATTATGTGGTGTCCATGGAATACATTACCAGCCTCCACAATAACACAGTTCATAAGTTTCACTGTATTTGGTCTTCCTGGTATTTTAGTACTAACCAATCAATGCCGGGTCTCCTGTAAATGTGCTTTAAGGATGGTGTGTTCTCACTTCCCCTCTCCCCCTCCCCCCCCCTTTTCCCCCTGAGTAGTGGTATGTGTCCTACCTTGGGAAGAAATGAACATGGCTTCCAATCTTCAGTGAACTGAATTTTGGGTTTTGTTTATTTTAATTTTTTTTATTGCTTATATGATATATTTTTCAATGCTATAGTATAGATATTATTTGTTAAAAATAAAGATGAATTGTGATATCCTTAGCATATATGTTCAAATGTGCACACGTATTGATACCATCTTATATTGTCTATTGTAATTATCTTCTGTTTGCAGTAGTATCCATAGCATATATGTACAAATGTGTATTCGCATTGATACTATCTTACATTGTTTACTGCCTCATGTTTCCTATATTACTGTAATGTTGCAACTTTTAAAACTTTACAAAAAAAAAAAAAAAAGACCATTTTCATGTGAAAACAGGCTTTATCATATGAAAGTGAAGATTTCATTATTTACATTACTATCATAGAATTACAACTACCGATTGCCAGTCCCCTCTAATGAATGCGGGCCGACATCGCTGTATTTACTAAGTGTCAGCGCGGATTTTAACAATCTGCGTTGATGCGTTAAATTACATAATCTGAAGATGGCGTTAGGGTAAGTATTCCATTGGTCACCCCATATATCCCCCTTTTACTCCCCCTAATAGCTGTTATTAGGTAGAGGAAAAGGGGGTATATATCGGGAGATCGCTGGAATACAGTTAAGTAGCATAAATAAAGTTAAAAGTATAAAGAAATACAAAAAAATATATATTTACCTTTTTTTAACTAATAATTAAATAATAAATAAATACATTTATTTTAAAAAAAACCCCAAAGAAATAGGTTTTTAAACTTAACTGACTGGGTGTCACATCTGTCTCTAATCCTGGTGCATGTGCAGTGATTTTACCTTTCAGGACTTGAAATTTTACTACTGCGCATGCGCAGGGACAAAATACACCCAATTCTTTGATGTAAAAACATAAATTACAAATGATTTGTTCTACACCTGGTGTAACTAGTAATAATAATAGTATTAGTATATAGTAATAGTAATAGTGATAACATGAAAAGATATAGTGCCAGGTCTTGGGGGAAGGAAAGCAACACATGACTGCACTGCTTTAATGGTTAGCTTTAATGGTTAGCAGTGCCGACTCCACTAATATCGCTCTGCTGCGGTGGACCAGGCAATGCTTGTGTCTTTGGGCTGCATGCACTGGCTGTAAGCTGCTGGGAAATAAGCTCCCAGTACTGTGGTACTTAGAAGACAATGCATGCAGCCGCCATAACAGGAAAGATGTCTGTATGTGGAGGAAAGGGAAAACATTAATATCTAAGTTAACTTTAACAGGGGTCGGGGGACAGCTTCATTATGGGCCTGTATACCTCTATTATGAGGTATAATTTCAGCACAATTAGCACAAAATAAAGGACTTTATTATATTTAGCCAATATGCCCCATAATGAAGCACGATTATTCCTCCTTAATTAGGCTGAAATGATCTTCCATAACAGAGTTGTATATGCACCATAATAAAAATATCTATTTCTTTTTTTTCATTACTATTGTTCAAATTATCTCTCCATAATAGGTCTCTATAGACTATACGCCCCATAATAAAGCTCTTTATTCTGAATTAATTGTAGTTGGATGAAAAACTATGCACGTGAATGGTAGAAGGTGGGGATGCTTAACAATTTCTCACACTGGATACTTCCAGACTACATACACCCTGCATGGTTCTGCATATAGCACTTTAGTGTTCTGATAAAGCATTAGAAGCCTCTGTAGATATACTGACAATTTACACTAGACATTTCTGTCCACATTGCATTGCACCCATGAATCGCCGTTGCAGTTGTGTCCTAACAGTCACAGGAAAACACATCTGCAGCGTGCTTCAGGTTCTTACTTGTTACATCAAACTTATTTATTACAATTTTTAAATGTCTCTTTTATTCCAAATATAATGTATTGACAGCCATAGGCATCATATAGGACCATTCCGAGCTGCGTTTCCATTACATTTCATTGTGCAGTGTATTCACTATGCACTCCCCTCAGGCTCTCATGTACGTACTTTGGCCACCTTACGCTTCCCAAACCCTACTTTAACTATACACAGCTTAACTGCTGACATACTGTACGTATAGCGCTCACGTAGTTACGCGCCTAAGCGCGCCTCACCCCGCTCTTGAAGCGTAATTACGGGTGTTGTATGGCTGGCACGCCCCCTCGAACGTTGTTACGCTACTGATACATGACTGCCCATTACGCTCTGAGTTACATGGTGTAACATCTGCAGCGAGCGCATGTGCAGTAAGTACTAATGGGCGATTTTACGCTAGCGGCTAGCATAAATTCACTCGCATACGTAGCTCTGGATCTACCCCATAGTGACGAGCCTGTAAATGATGATTGGGGTAATTTCACTAGCGCCCTGCATCCATCATAATAGGATAGACACGGTGACGGTCGGATCCTTCTAGTGGGTGTAGTGTAGTATGTTATTGCGATAGTTAGAATGCCGACAAATTAACCTTCTAGCAGTAATTAACTTAGTGCTGACAGGATTAATGGATCGTGTTCTTCTCTCTGATTGGGTCATTAATGCAACACCAATCAGATAGAATAAGGAGAGAGCAGGAAAAGAGCCTGTAAATGCAACAGGGACACAGAGGGGAGGAGAGACCTAGGAGTGCGGACAGTGTAAGTAATCAATCTTGTTTTTAGTATACTTTTTTCTTAGGGGTACCATGCTGTAGACAGAGCATTTATCGATGATAAAACTATTTCAGCTATGACACAGACAACGTTATCTTGTGGTATAATGTTTCATTGTCAACATTATTATTATCAGTATGGTGACTGGATCTGATTCTAATAAGATTATTGAATAATAGGTGGCCATACACTGGAGCTAGCGCCCGATAATTTAAGGGGACCAATCATCTTACTGAATGGCTCACTATTCTTTAAATGCCTTCCTCTTCTGCTAGGATTATCGGTGCCAGCAGAAGAGGTGAGAGGTGTATGGTGCCGATAACCGAACAATTCCCTGGCGGAAAATTGATCTATACTCAACCCAGTTTAAGACCATTTTGTTTGCTTTCAACAAATCATCAGCAACAAAATGCAGGCTAACTGTGCTGAGTTTGAAAAGTCAATGGGGACAATTGGGAGGCTTAAATCAGCAGAGGCAGCTATAGCAACAATATCTTGCCTTGTTCCCTTTTCATAAATATAAATATCAACATGATACTTATTTTTTACTTAAAAAAAATCCAAAAGCTATTTTTTAGATTAAAAAGTACAATAAATATAGACCTTAGTTTCTTGGCCTATATGTAAAGAAAAGCAGTTAGCAATCTGTGGGAGGAGTTATGAGGCAGACTACCAATGGGGAATATTAGGGTTGCTTCAACTGGCATCTAATAAGGACTCAAAACAAGTCAATTCACACACATACAAACAGCCTCTGACTACAAAGAAATCTGAGTCCCACAGCTTTATAAATAAACCAAAGGCTCTATATAATGACTAAAACCCATATCCTGCATCTAAACTTTTGTGAGATACACTTTCTATAGAGTTCAACTATAAAAAAAATGTATATATAATATTTGGGGAAATAAACAAAAACAATCCTTAAACTGGGCATACACTAGGACAATTATCGGTCCCAGCAGGGGGTGACACATTAAACAGGATGATTTGTCACTAGGAAAATGTTCCGTTATTGGCCACATACACCTCCTCTGCTGGGACCGATAATCTTAGCAGTAGAGAGGGGGGCCAGGGCTCTCTATGGTGCTTCTGCATATCTATGTACTATAATGCTCTGACAGCTTACAAGTATACCTTTAAATCTGTCAGAGCAGCACAGTACATAAAGATGTAGCAGCGTCTATTGCAGGGAGTAGCACAGACAGGGATCAGCTGAAGCCGCGCTTCACACAGCCTCGGCTGATCCCTGTGTGTACTACTCCTTGCAATAACCGGTGCTGTATATCTATGTACTATGCTGCTCTGACAGCTTTAAAGTATACCTTCACAGCTGTCAGAGCAGTATAGTTGATATGCAACAGCAGCAGCAGCTTTGAAGAATAGGGAGCCATTCAGCTTGCTGATTGCAGCTTGCTCCCGATTTAAATCAAACATGTCAAAAGATCAAATAATCGTACTAGAGCTTTTATGGTGCGTTTATTTGGCATTTGAAAAATTGATCTTGGCCATTAACTACAGCTATTATTTGCCCGATCACCCGATAATTGGGTGATCGGGCCGATAATCGCTCTAGTGTATGGCCAGCTTTAGTCTATGCCCAACACCTACAACTGTGCCAACTGTAAGTGTGAAAGGGTCCGTAATGCACTGGTTCAGGCAATGTGCAAACAGATGAATGATCAAGAGGGCTTGCTTCATACATTCTATTAGACAGTTTATCTAGGAAATAAATACATGGGTTTGATTAATGTGTAAAACTAAAATCTCTTCCAGGTACGTGGAAGTTTAAGCTTTAGTTGCACTTTATCAGCTTCTATGGCCTGGGGGTACAGGCCTATACAAATGTAATTGCTCCACCTAAAAAAAAAAAATTGGCAGAATTGCTTAACACATTATTTGCCTTGTTGTATTCTCCTCTGGCCTGTGTAACACTATGGGAGGGTGAGTACAATGTGTGTACCAGCTTGTTTGCGTTTCACACTCCAAGCTCAATAGCAGAGCTTTACCTTACCGGGACGTCTTTTATTTTAGCAGCTGCAGTTTTCTTAACAAGTACTGACACATTTGCCTACAACTTTTGCTACAGAGTATTAACAGCACGGAGTCTAAAGAATCAAAGCAGAACTGAAATAACATGTTTTCTCCAAAATAAGAATTCAGATTTGATGTCTTTTCCAGAAAAGTGGTGTTTAAACAGTATCTTTTTTTTTTGTGTGTGTTGTTGCTTAGAAAAACAAGTCTATTCATGTGTGCAGATGTGAAAGAGAGATTTTAAATTCTTTTTGGGGGAAAAAGTATAAGAAACTGGTGCATAAATGTCAGAATTTCTTACCAAACATCTACCTTTGTTTTCATAACAGTACTAAGAAAGCAATATATGCCGATTGGTCATTATTGATTATTACAATAATTGATTATTATATAACACCTTCTCTGCTCTGGACACTTATTTTATTGTTCCTGTTAAAAGCTAAATTTCCATATCTACTAATGCATTAGATATATTTTATTTTTGTGTAGTCCAAGTATTTGTATACAGAGGGTTGCAAATAACTGTTATGTGCTTGGAGCAAATAGAAGAAAATAATGCATTAGTGCCCCCTGCGCTATGTGGCCAGCCATGTTTAGGGTAAAATTTTATTTTAAACAAGAAAGATACACAAAAGTGTAATCACAGCGAGAAAGATAAGACTATGATGAGACTAGTATATCAATTCACTAAAGTCAACTACAGGCGGCAACCAAGTGGAAATTTAGAAAAAATATACTAAAAAACACAAATCAACACATTTAAAAAACATAAAACAAAAACTTCTTAAATATATATGGACCTGGACCTAAAATTTTATTCTAAAACTTTTTGTATATAATATTGCCATTATGGAATGCTGCCTAAACAATGTATATGTGTTTTTCTATTAAACTGTGGGTGTGGCAGTTCCAAATTAGACCCTATAGTTTAATGTTTCATTTAAAAAAACCTTCTTTTTTTCCAATACAACTGCACAATAAAATGGTATTTACCAATATTTCTATTTCTCTGTAAGATTCTATTTTTGTTATGGCACAGTTGCACAGTGATTAGTATAACTGATTTACAGTGCTAGGATGCTGACTGTAATCACCTCTACCTCACAAATCATCCCTAGTGGTCACTACCCTCAGGGCACAAGATTTTTTTCTACCTTTATTTTTTGCAGTTGCCTTCATTTCCTGAATGCTTTAATCTTTATGTTAATATTGTAACAACATAATGAACGGCTTTGTTTTTGCTCATTGTGTTATGATATGATTTCCTCATCCATTGTGGCTTTTGAGAAGCCTGTATGTCCGCAGAGCTACTTATAATTCAGGTCATGTCGAGGATGTTCTAGTAAGAGAACATGTAGTATAAGTACAGAGCTCAGCCACCATGTAGGATTAATGGGCCTGAACCAGAACTATGCCCACGGGTGTATTTACGCCAGCCGTAAGTGTAACTTCGGTTGTAAGTACGTTCTACGCATGCGCCCAGCAGATGTTTGCTGTAGTAACTCTTGGTGGCTGTAATTGAAAATTGGTCACCCATAACATTAGCGTAATTACGGGCGAATGGGCGTGCCTATTACGATAGCCATAAATACGCTCCAGTTACAGAATGTAGATGGGGGAGGCATTTAAATCGTACAGTATGGGCTGGGTTATGTAGTTACGACCATTGCGTAGTTACATCCTGCCATAGTTAAGATTCCAAAAGTTAGGGCAGGGTTCAGCAAGCGTAAGGCAGTGTAATTACAGACGACTAGTGGGAGTGCCCGGGGGAGTGCATAGTTTTTATGCTTGCGTAAATACGATCTGCGTTAGTTTGGAACACAGACGTAGGTCTGGATCTGGCCCAATATTCCTCTGGTTGGATGGTTGGTTATGGAGAGTCTCTAACCATAGAGAGTAACATTAATAAGGCAAACTCATAGGTTTTGGTAGGTAAAAAAATATAGGAAAATAATTTAAATTATTTGCATTAATCATGTAGCGATAGATTGTTGATGCACGAGCAATAAAGGATCAGAGATGAATGCTATGAAAACAGATGCACTCCAAGGACAGATTTACTAAGCTGCGGGTTTGGAAAAATTGAGATTTTGCCATAGCAACAAATCAGATTTTAGCTGTCACTTTCTTTTTACATACTAGAGAATGTCAGCTGAAATCTGATTGGTTGCTATGGGCAACATCTCCACTTTTCCAAACCCGCAGTTTATTAAATCTGGCCAAAATTAAGCTAAGCCACTTGGTAAATTTAATCCCAAGTACATATCTATAGAGTCAGTGAGGACATTATTGGAGAGCTCAATTGACTGGATCCAGACTTACACAAATTGGGTGTTTTTTGATCACATGGATCAGAAAGTGGATACATTTTTATTACGCCGATTGCCACAATTTCAGTATGTATCTGGATCCCCTGGTTCCAGACATTCTACTGATTTGAATTGCAACACATTTCTGACAGTGGGCGGGTGTGAGCACTAGTAGGAAGCAGTGGTCGAAGTGGAAATTTAGAAGTGGCAGTATGGACATTTAGAAGTGGCGGTATGCAAATATAGAAATAATAGAAGTGAATGGAGATTTATAGCTTTTCAATTAAATCTGTGGGAGAAGTGACGGTATGTCAAACCCCCGTATACCCCTTACTTCCAGCCCTGGTAGAAAGTAATAAAATTGTACAGTGTGGGTGTGCGCTGCACTATCATGCCACACTATCCAGACTATCCAGTGAGGACACATCACAATGTCTAATGTTCTCTGAAAAGAGCTGCGGACAATTTGTGATGCTGTATAAATAAGCGTTAACAATAATAATAATAATAATCATCATCATCATCATCTGTTAGCCCTGCCTTGTGCATTTGCATTTATTTAGTATTCTTTGTAACCATGCCTTGTGTGCTTGTGCTCAATTTATTCTGTTACCCAGATTCTCAGTGTTGTTTATCCATTCTAGACTTCTTGTTTAGTTTAGTGTTTATTATTTTGCTACTCCCATCTCACTTATCTCCATAATCTGTTACATTTAGTTCGTACCACAATATACACTCTTTGGGGTAGATCCAGAACTCCGCTTGCAATCCGTTTACTAGCGTAGCGTATTTTCGCGTGCCTTCTAAGCACCCCCCTAGGCACACCCCTTGAATGTACGTACTTTGACCGATTTCCGCTTTTCACACCCTACCTTAAT